>WNWK01002940.1:0-30000 GCA_009830355.1 Cherax destructor
TCTCCGAGTTCTGAGAATTAACAGTATAGATTTGAGTGCACCAGATCTACCTTGTCTGTTAATCACTACCTTCTTGTTATTATATTTCCTCAGAATTCGTAGATCACATGAAGACAGTTCGATCGAACAAATTATTTTTTTTTATCTCTTTTATCATGATTTTTCTTGAATGAGCTCATTTAGATAATTCCTATGTATCATGATGCATCATATAGTAATGTAGATTATTCTGTCACGATAACATCCATGTGAAGTATAATGTTCAACTGTTGTGTACTTTGACATTGTATAGAATCAGCTGAGAGTTGTTGCCTGTTGTCCTTAGTTTGTATAGTTGTATGTCGAGACGCCATACGTAGCATGCCCGAGCTGTACGGTTCGTACTTCTAACGGCTGCGCCATAGCTGTTCACGTGATTACCATGTGACTTGTGTTAGCCAATGATAGGCCTGCTTTTTGAATGCCTCAGCGCCGGGCGGCCTAGTAGTCAGTATCATCCGAGTAGGCCTAGCAGGCGGACACAGGCATAGGCTCTCAGCTCCCATATATCCAACGCCTCATTAAACGCTACCAAACCAAGCTCATCGTCTGTTAATATTACCAAATCTATGAAAAGAACCCCACAACACATTATAGCCTCTAGGGTCTTATATCTACTCTTTTAAGAGTATATATTGGGTTTACCTCCACCACTGCCTCATCCAAGTCATTTGAGATGGTTGATCTGTGTCTTCAGCTTCCACTTGTGTCCCCTTGATCCTGGTCCTCTTAATTCAAACTGTTTGTCAACCCTGTCAATTCCTCTTAAGACTTTGAACATACTAATCATGTTCTCTCTTGTTTTTTTCTGTCTCCAGGTTCACTTCCTTGAACATCTCCTAATAGTTTATTCCTTTCAGTTCTGGTATTACCCTGATTGCAAACCTTTTGGACCTTCTCAATTTTCTTCACGTACTTGACCAAGTGTGGGTTCCATGCTGGGGACGCGTGCTCAATGCTTGGCCTCTCATATGTCGTGTGTATATAAGATTGAATATAAAATTCTGTAGTCTTCTCTGTTCTTTGTGTGTGCGCGTGTGTATGTGTACTAACCTTTATGTACACACCTGTATATGGCTGCAGGGGTCGAGTCTTAGCTCCTGGCCTCGTCTCTCAACTTGCCGCTTGCCAGATTTACTCTCCTAGGGCCATATTTTATATCGTACCGATAATTAAAACTTTTTTATGGAGTCTTGCCTCCACAACTTTTTCATCGAGGTCATTCCACTTCCTGACCACCCTGAGGCTGAAGAAATACTTCCTGACATCCCTGTGACTCATCTGTGTCTTTAGCTTCCAGCTGTGTCCCCGAGTACGTTTCCCACGTCTGCTTTATCAATTCCTTTGAGTATTTGTAGGTTTTTTTTTATCATGTTTCCCCTTTTCCCTGGTCCTTCTCTCCTCCAGGGTCGTTAGATTGAATTCCTTTAGCCTTTACCTTTGTAGCTCACACCCCTTGGCTTCGTAATTAGTCTCGTGACATCTCCATTTTCTCCATGCTTCCTCAGGTGCGAGTTCCATAGTGGGTCTGCGTACTCTATGATGGGCCTGACGTTTGTTATATAAAGCACCTGGAATGACTTTGTTGAGATTCGTGAAGGCCACTCTCAGATTTACCAGGTGTAGTCACCTATTTGTGGTTCCAAGGGTCGAGCCACAGCTCCTGGCCGCGCCTCTTCGCTATTAATGTATTTGTGTGCGTGCTTGGTTTAATACATTAAAAATATTCAGTTCATCTAATTAAAAAATATCCATGACTCATATTTTATTAAGGGTAGGTGCTAATAATATTTAATATCATTTATAGTATACTTATAAGTTTAATTTCCTTTCCATGTAGCCATACGTTCTCCCGTCTTTGATCTCACGAAAAAAATATATTTGAATTACAGATTTAATTGGAGTCACCTGGATATTGGACAGGTCAGAGACAAAGGTGATATACAAAGCTAGACACAAAGGTCTAGACACAAAGGTGGGGACGACCAATGGAAAATGCAACGGTGTGTAAAGCTTTTTCTAGTTGACGATTGTAAAGAAATCCTATAATGCAGTGGCGTATAAATAATTATGTCTCGCGGCCATTAATTGTATCTCCTCTGTTTGATATTCTTTGTATGGATACCTTTTGCTTTAATTATTATTTTTAAATTTATATTCGAAACTTATATATATATATATATATATATATATATATATATTATATATATATATATATATATATATATATTATATATATATATATATATATATAACGTACTTGCTTGGACGGACGACATCCTCTTTTCTGCAGTTTTGCAAGCTCCTGATGATGTGTTGATTTCAACACGAAAGGCATAGAGCTATCATTCTTCTCCTCCTTAGTTGTTTTGCATCCTGTATCGCTTGGTTTGCGATATTTGCATTATATATATATATATATATATATATATATATATATATATATATATAAATAATTGTGTGTGTGTGTGTGCAAGACAAGCCACGGGGGGGAATTTTTAGCTCAAGTACTTTCACACTTCTCAGTGCGTCATCAGGAGCTGTGTAATGTTGCAAAGGCAACAACAGGAGAAGTAGGGTAAGAGAGTCTGAGACTGGCCGGTGCCTCCACACTACCACTCTGAAAACTTACCCTACTTCTCCTGTTGTTGCCTTTGTAACATTGCACAGCTTCTGATGACGCACTGAGAAGCGTGAAAGTAGAACTAAAGATTTCCACTCCCCGTAGATTGTTTTGCATTGTTAAGATTGAATAAACAGAAGGGTGGACGAGGAGCTCGAACCGTGGTCCTTAAATTGACAGTCCGACGCTCTACCGTCTGGGCCAGGGGTTCCCAACCTAGGGGGCACGCACCCTAAGGGGTGTGTAATGGCATTTCAGGGGTGCGACAAAGAGTCCTAATGAAAAGCACAATTCCGTTTATTTTTACAAAACTTTTCTAACTGATCAATTTATATTTGTATCTTATGCCCTGATTTAAAAGCTTTTTTTTTTTTTTAGTTAAATTTGTTCACCCGCTGTACTGTATTTGGTTTAATTTGTGATTCAGAAAATAGAAATGTGACTTCTTCATTGTAATGGGTGCAACATTAATCAAACATTTCTTAGGGTTGCGGGACATAGAAAAGGTTGGGAATCCCTGGTCTATGCTAAGCCAGGCCGTGGAAAGGAGCTCAGTTGGGTTACAGTTGGTTCCTCTAACGAAATGTAGTACAGTACGTATTACCTCCGAATCCTTCCTGCTTGAGGCCTGGGTTAGCCTGGCGCTAGTCGGTAGAGCGTCGGGCCGCGGTTCGAGCCCCTCGTCCACACACACACATATTAAGTGCAGGATACAATATATACAACCGAGGAAGAAGTGAAGAGGCTGCTAAGCGATGGGGCCGGATAACATCTCTCCATGGGTCCTGAGAGAGGGAGCAGAGGCGCTATGTGTACCACTTAACACAATCTTCAACACATCTATCGAAACAGGGCGACTACCTGAGGTATGGAAGAGGGCAAATGTAGTCCCAATTTTTTAAAAAAAAGGAGACAGACACGAAGCATTAAATTACTGACCAGTGTCACTAACATGTATAGTATGCAAAGTCATGAAGATTATCAGAAGAGTGGTGGAGCACCTAGAAAGGAATGAGCTTATCAACGACATCCAGCATGGTTTCAGGGACGGGAAATCCTGTTACAAACCTACTGGAGTTCTATGACAGGGTGACAGCAGTAAGACAAAAGAGAGAGGGTTGGGTAGATTGCATTTTCTTGGACTGTTTGACACAGTTCCACACAAGAGATTAGTGCAAAAGCTGGACGACCAGGCAGGGATAACAGGGAAGGCACTGCAGTGGATTAGGGACTACCTGTCAGGAAGAAAACAGCGAGTCATGGTACGTGGCGAGGTGTCAGAGTGGGCGCCTGTGACGAGCGGGGTTCCACAGGGGTCATTCCTAAGACCGGTGCTGTTTCTGGTATTTGTGAACGACATGACGGAAGGAATAGACTCAGAAGTGTCCCTGTTTGCAGATGATGTGAAGTTGATGATAAGAATTCAAGCGGACGAGTGTGTTGTGGGGTTCTTTTCATAGATTTGGTAATATTAACAGACGATGAGCTTGGTTTGGTAGCGTTTAATGAGGCGTTGGATATATGGGAGCTGAGAGCCTATGCTTGTGTCCGCCTGCTAGGCCTACTCGGATGGTACTGACTACTAGGGCCGCCCGGCACAGGGCATTCAAAAGGCAGGCCTATGATTGGCTAATGCCAGATCACATGGCCAGAGGTTGGAAATCACGTGAACAGCTATGGCGCAGCCGTTAGAAGTACGAACCGTACACGAGGACCATGCAGAACTACAAAGGGATCTGGACAGGCTGCAGGCCTGGTCAAGCAACTGGCTCCTAGAGTTAACCCCACCAAGTGCAAAGTCATGAAGATTGGGGAAGGGCAAAGAAAGCGCCCGTATGCTGCAGCATACGGGCGCCTAGCAAACCTAAGAACTGCATTCCGACATCTTAATAAGGAATCGTTCAGGACCCTGTACACTGTGTACGTTAGGCCTACATTGGTGTATGCAGCACCAGTTTGGAACCCACACCTAGCCAAGCACGTAAGGAAACTAGAAAAAGTGCAAAGGTTTGCATCAAGACAATTCCCGGAGCTAAGGGGCATGTCCTACGAGGAGAGGTTAAGGGACATCGACCTGAATACACTGGAGGACAGGAGAGATAAGGAGGAAATGATAACGACATAAAATACTGAGAGGTTTTGACAAGGTGGACAGACAGGATGTTCCAAAGATGGGACACAGCAACAAGAGGTCACAGATGGAAGTATTTCTTCAGTCACAGAGTTGTCAGGGAAGTGATGTAGTGGAGGCCGGATCCATACATAACTTTAAGGAGAGTTAGCTCATGGAGCAGGAAGAGTGACCTAGTAGCGACCAATGAAGAGGCGGGGCCAGGAGCTGTGAATCGACCCCTGCAACCATAACTAGGTGAGTACACACACACACACACACACACACACATCAACCTTGACAAAGCTTAACTGCCTTACGTGCAGTTGTAACAAAGTTGAAATTTCGTAAGTATCATCGCGATGAATTATAATAAGTGCGAATTTCACATTTTATTCAGTTAATGTAGTGTTATCGAAGATAGTAAGTATTGACGTGTAAGGTGTCCACTAAATATACTATTGTTAATTGAATTATCATTCTTGGGGAGGATCTGAACATACTGTGTTATCGTTCTTATGGATTTAGAAAAATATCACAATAAAAATGTTTGATATGGAGAATACGAGAATGTATAAGTACAAGCACGTGTGGAGTCTGCCGGATCATGTAACCAGACACTAATCCGTCAAGTATTTTATCAGCATTTATCCACAAAGTTGTAGTTGATGAAGATTATTAGGATTATATATTTTTATTCAGTAAAACTAACATGTAATTCGAGACGCGTATCATGTGACGAGAGCTTTACCGAATATTATTACTACTATTATTATTATCTGGGGTAAGGTAAGCATGTGGTGTAAAATTACAGCCTACTCGAAAAGTGAGTGCATAATAAATACATCAACACTAGAAATATAGTATGCAATTACTGTCTGCTGGACGTGTGCTGCTAAATTAATAGTTGAGTTGTACGCTGTTTGATGAAGATAAATATTTGAGTATCACCGTAGAGGTATCCTAAATTGATATACAGAATACTTAGATATATATATATATATATATATATATATATATATATATATATACATACACGTACGATTTTGGCTTAAATAGCAGTAATTTCGCAAAAATCATTCTGAACCTAACAAAAAATACATTTCATTGTTTGTTATTAAATTATTATAAACTTATCTAAAATATATTTAGTTGGATTAGGCTAAATTAAATTGCGCTTGTTATAATTAGGTTAGGTAATTTTTCTAAGGTTCTTTTGGTACAAAATTATTTTTTACATTAACATAAATGAAAAAAAAAAGTATTACTTTAAACGTATAAGAGAAAATTTTAGAAAAGACTTAATTTTAAACGAGTTCTTGCTAATTGGCCAGTTTTACCTATTCGGCACGACATGTATATATTTCAACAAACCGGTCGTATCCCACCGAGGCAATGTGACCCAAAAAGGAAAAGTTTTTCCTTATGGGTCACCAAAAACTAAAGTTTTTCTTTTGAAGCAAGTGTTCAGCCTCAAGCTGTCAGCACTGGTGCGTTTTCCTCGTTAGAAAGATCACATTGTTATTGCGTTGAAAAAGTCCCAATTTGATAGTTTTATTAAGCATATTAGCATGCAATAATTCGAGAATGCCTCTTCATCGGTTTAATCCTTTAATGCTGGTCTATTATACTTAAGGAAACTTTCGATAGATGTTGGGCTGTGTCCATACAAATTTGTTTGCTAACATGTTTAATAAAATTGGAATTATTGCATTCCTTGCAGTAACTGGAGAATGCCATGTCTGTTGGTCTTCAACCTTAATGTGTCGTAAATGAAATTTTATTTTTAAGTTAGATGTATGGCGTCAGTTTTACTATTGTTTTCCTACAGATTTTGGAGTATTTTTACTCTTCTGGAGTTGTAAGAAATTGGGCTGACAAGCTGAAAAGTTACAAATATTTACAACGTTTTATATATACATACAGTTTTAAGAAATATTAACATTTATATAAAACACACAACAAACATGAAATTTATATCCAATTTTTGTTTTGTTTTACAATGCTTTGGTCTTCCACGTTTACTTGCATTAGAGAATGACTTGTGTGAGTTGGTTTCCTTGATATAAATGGGAGAAGAATCTCTCCTGAAAACTAGTTTGAGACACTAAAAACAATCTGTCACAAAATCTGACGGGAATCGGCCGTCAAGTATCGCTGTGTGATTCTCATTACATATGCACAGTAATATATTCACACGTATGCAATACCTGATCATGCGCATACACATTGTATTTTATTGCGTTAAAATTTTATACCGCCATGTACTATTCCTGTTGTGTATTGAGGTACAGAAACGCTTAATCATGGGATACGAGATATACCTTCAGGGATCACAAAGCGACTAAATAAAGTAAAGGTTTTTAGATAAACTAATATGTCTGCTCGTAAACTGATGATTACTGGAGTTAGAATATGGTATACTTGAAAGGTGGCCCAAAAACGATGAACATTTTATTTAACTAAAAGGTATTAAATAAGTGGTATAAATATCTGTTGAAAGAAAGTTGGCTGTTTTGGGAACAAAGGCAGGTGATTAAAAGAGTGTAAGTGAAGAAGGTGGGAGGATGATGTGAAAATGCAAATAATAATGATATAAGTTGAAGTTTAAAAGATTTTTACAGTTACAGAAATACTGTTTTTCAGAATGTAATCCCTTATTGTGAAGTTTTCTACTTCGTTAAACTTTTCAGCTCGTCTGGTTCTTTATCATTTGTAAAGACATCTTGGATTCTTTGGTTCAATTTTTCGCAAACCTTTGTGTCTCCCTCTCTTTTTTGAAATCCCACGTCCTTTCTCAGCCTTTACATTTGTTTTCTTAACTGTCTTTTTACCTTCTTATGTTGCTGCGTAGTTTCATGTCAGTCTTTGCAGTGTTGCTTTGTAATTCTCGAATTACTTCTTTGTCTCTTTCCTTCTGTATATTCATTCTTTCTCTCCTCCTTTGCTGTTCAGCGCATTCGTTTTCTTCATAAATAAACAAGATATCTTATCTTGTTTATTTATTCTGTTATGTCTCCTTGTCTGTATTTGTTTACGTGTCTGTCTCTTCCCACCTGTCTAATTTTGTCTTGTGTCTTCCTTTATCTAATGACCTGTCTGCCCATGCCTGCCGGATGCAGAATATCTCGAAAAATTAAATCCCCTACTCGACAGATTTAATATAAAAGTTATGGACTAGGTAGGGGACCCTAGATTTAAATGAACATCTCCATCAAAGGGTCCCAATAGCAGATATTGATTTGTGGTAGTGGGGGTTTATTTACCAGGAAACATGACTGTCAAGACACGGGTCTTTGTCAGATCATGACCTGGTTAAGCTTCCTCTAGCATACCAGAGCTAGATTTTTACACCCCCATTAATAAATGACCATTTCCTTTGTAGTGTCTTAAGATAATTAGGTGACGTGGGTACCAGCCTTTGTTTGAAAGTTACAGGCATGCAACACGGTTACCTGGGTCCTCCTTTAATTACTTTTGGTTAGAAAGAATCGGTGCTGATTATTTTTAACATCGTAATCGATTATATTTTATTTATCGGTATAAAATATATCTCATTTTAATATTTACTTGCTCTCTTCAGTATTCTGAAAGGCTTTGACAGTGATAGTATAAGGTTACTGTAGCTTGTGGCAGTATGTCAAAGCGGGAGCAATATTGCAACTTAACTAGGTTAAATTTCTTAGGAGATTCTTAACGTTCTCTGCAAACTTACAAATACTATTTCTTTTATTTAAGTTTACATCAGGTCAAGCTTGGGCGAGGTTATGCTACGTGTAAAACTATCAATAAAGCCAAAATAAACAATAGTACATGAAATATGGACGTGGCACTTCTGGCCACGCTCTGGTTGAGCAGAACCAGGAAGCATTCAATTTTGCACGAGTATTACTTGTGATACCAAGGGCTTCAGAAATTCCCCTTTCAATTTTCGGTGTTAGGCAACCAATAGAAAAATCTCACTTGTAACGGTACAATATACTGGCAACAAATGCCTTATCAGACGCATTTGTTTTTCTTCAAGCACAGTATATATATAATAAAAAGCTTAAAAACCTAATGCAAAGTTAGGCTTATAGCTGAGGTAATCTTAGAACATGAGCTGTGGCTGTTATACTCTTTGACAAGTAAATACAACTCGCACTGCCAGAGGCAAAGTTTCTGAATTCAGTATTGCAAGTTGCAGTGCGCGAGGCAAACAAATTGTACAATATTGGAGGCGCAACACTTAAAAATGATTTTTGGCATAATTTTTAAAGGATGAACGTATAATGCTCAGAATGCGATACTATTTTAAATATTCTGTACTAATATAGAATTCTGCTTCGAGCAAAAAAACGTTTTCCTGAATGAATTTGCTTGGACTTCCTTCCCTTTTCTGCAACATTATAAGTTCCTGATGATGTGTTGATTGGAAGATCAATGGCCTAGATTGACAGTCCAACGCTCTACCGTTTCCACCACCGGGCTTCTAAGAGGAAGGAATCGAAATTAGTACTTTCTGTACTATATATCGTCGGAGGCACCATCTGTAACCCAACTAAATTCCTTAATGCCTGCTTATGGTGGAAATATAGTGCAGTAAGTACTAGTTCCAATACCTTCCTGAAAATTAGACACATACACAACATCTGGGTATCTATACCTGTGATCAAATTACAACATTGAATATATCTTGACTGACTTTAAAAGAATTGTAAAATGAAATGAAAATAGTTTTGAAACCATCAGAATATTTTTTAAGAGGTTACTCATTATAATAACCGGGCGGTAGCAGAGATTTAAAAATGTGATCCCATTGCTTATAAAGGACTCTTGATCTACGGGATTGGAGCTAGCCTCCTCGGATCTAACCTAATTGCCTTCCATTACCCTCTCGTTGTATAACACCTAAGAGCTTTGCGTTTCCTAATAAATATGATAATAGTGGTAATGATTGACCATTTAGCTTAACTTCATTATCTGATTTATTAATTTATTATTATTATTGTTGGTTTTGTTGTATAAATCTCTGGACGCTTATGGTTCATTAAGCGCAAGGAATGGCGGAGGTTCTATCCTCCGTCTCTTAATAATTGAGACAGATGCAGCACTCTGGCAGTGAGGCTCCCGTCAGTAGCTGGTTGGAGAGCGTCACGTGGACAACCAGAGCAAGTCGCTTTGGTCAGCCTTTCGCTCTAAGTTGAGCCATATTGAGATTTGCTTAGAGCGAAACGTTGTTTAAAAAAGAGCTTGATTTGTCTACTTGTTTCTTCGTAAACTTAAGTACTTTTATTAACTTCAGTCAAGAATCATTCCAGACACATTTGTGCAATATTTAGAGGCATAACATTTAACTAAAAAAAATATGCTGAACAAAGAAACGTAAGGAGTTTTGACACCTATATAAAGTTTTCTCGGAGACAGTTTTTTTTTTTTTTCCAAACTTTTTCAAGTCTCCGGGCAAAACGTTTTCTGAATGATGCGTTTAAACTGGCCATGTGTCTGTTAAAGTGTCATTGATTATTTTTATACCTTGTTTACTTCCTAGTTAACCCTAGTGATGTATTCATGGGTGTTATTTGCCGTTTGTCCAAGGCACTTGGTGGGTGTGTGAGAGAGATAGAGAAAAGGAAAGAGTGAAAGAGAAAGAAAGAAAGAAAGTGAGAGAGTTGGGTTGTGAAGTTGAACTGAGATAAGCCTAACATTCACTTCAGTAATTTTTATTTTATATACTCTTCAGTATCAACAATAAATTCTGATTAGTCATGCATTTTGAAATGTGTGCTCACCGGATACAGTGTACCCGAGTATAACGGATGAAGACTGTCTCTAGAAGCATTTACTTCTAGGGTTACAAACCCTGAACGTGGCTTTTGGAGACCTCGTCTCCCGAAATCATCTCGTTATTATATATCACGCTATATTTCCACTAAATGCTACCCAGCCTTTCTAAGGTCATAGTAATGCTAACACATAGTGCCTTCAAATATGATAAGGGGAGGATGCAGAACAAATCTCTATTCTGACGACGTTTCACTCAATGTTGAGCTTTATCACATCATGATTTTATAAAGCTCATCACTGAACAAACGCTCACAGAATAAAAACTTTCTCTCTCGGCCATATCTAAGGTAATCGTAAATTTTGTTGGTATTATTAAACATAAATGAAATATATTAAACATTGTTCAAATTGACTTTCGTCAGGTTTTTGCAGAAACGAATTTACTGTTTGTCAAAACTGCTTCTGAATACTCCAAGTCAGCAATTCCAGCTTAAAACCTTGGGTAGTTTCAAATTTATGTTGGATAAATACACGAGTGAGAGGGGTTGGATTTGAGTGGGACTTGCACGTGAATAAATAGAATTGTCAAAGCTTATTGAAGTGTTCCTCCTTTCTTATGTTCTTAAAACAACGACAGTGTTATTTAAACATGTTTGTTACCTTGTTTTCCTTAGTCGTTATGCCAAAACCTGTTCTCTGGAGATAAATATATAGCTTCATCCAAACAGTGAATGGAAACACGACACATCGATATAAAGACACAAAATGCGGAACAAGCCTTTATTTTAGACGACGTTTCGCTCAGGATTGAGTTTTATTTGATAAAGCTAATTTTTAAGAAATCATATACGTTTAGGATTATTTTCAAGCTGATTTTGCATCAGCTGTTTTAGTCTGAGTTCATTGTATTAGTGTCAAAACCAAGGGTTCGGATTAGATTATTGTATTCATGCGGCAAACCTGGTAGTTTTTTGTTAATTCATGTTCGCCATAGATCGTACACGTGTAAAAAAAAATTTGCTTCATAATTTTCTAGATTTTGTAAATGAAACTGTGAATCATATTCTTGAAAATAATATAGAGAAGGTACATATTTTCGAGCAATACCGATATCATCTCTGCTGCAAAATGGGTCTTGTACGACATCAGTAACATAAACATACTGTTATCCACTGCAGACTCTTCCAAATATACTGTGCAATTAAAGTGTATCCCATGCATCCTCTTGCAGTCCAGTACACCATTGATCTGGATGAGGATGTTTTCTAGCTTTTGTCATACAGAAACACAAAGATGCATATCATGAAATGGACCAGTGTTGCTGCTTGAGTCTTCTGTTAAGGAAGATGAGCATGAAGCAAAGGAACCTGGGAAGAAACATCATGAAGTGGACCAGTGCTGCTTCTTAAATCTTCCTCTTGAGGAAGATGAGCGCGAAGCAGAGTCCTGGGAAGGAACAAACCCACTTGCTAAAAGTTTTTGCTTAATTAAGTGCGCCAGATAGAAATTTATTTTACTACAGATTTCAAGTTTACATACTTTTGGGGCCAGTATCCCAGCTAATCATATAGTGTTCTTCACATTTGCAGACTATGTCATTCAGTTTGAACTATGATTCAGTGGAATATTTACTTCTGTATTCATCTAGGGTTTTGGTTTAATTAATAAGACTTAAACATTTTCTGCAAAGGTCTTCAAGAGTTCGCCAGATTGGACTTACTGAACTCGTTGTAAATTTCACAGAAATTTTGGATTAGTTACAGTAAAATTATGTAAAGTATTTTTTGCGCTATACTCTTAGGGAAAAAAATGGTTATAGTCCGTAATTAAATTCTGCTTATCGGAAAAACCTATGTTTAGAAGAAAAAATCACTTTCATATGAAAAGCTGGAGGCGAGGTGAAATATTACTTACGGCGGCATTCTTGGATTGTGCCGCCTGATAATTTTCATTAATAAATTAAAGCCTCTAAAACCACCTTTGCTCGATATCACCTGGGCAACCAGGTCCCTTCCTAGCTACTGGCCCATCTCTACCATAACCCCTTGAACCAGATCCCTCTCTAGCTGCTGAACCACCACCACCCTTTCAACTGGGTCCCTTCCAAGCTACTGACCCACCACCGCAATTGCCCCTTCAAATAGATCCCTTCCTAGCTTCTGACCCATCTATACCATAACTTCTTAAACCATGTCCCTTCTTAGTTACTAACCTACCACCACAATCACCCCTTCAACCAGGTTCCTTCCTAGCTACAGACACACTACCATCATTACCCCTTCAACCAGGTCCCTTCCTAGCTACTGACCCACTACCACCATCATCCCTTCAACCAGGTCCCTTCCTAGTTATTAACCCACTACCACCATCACCCCTTCAAAAAGGTCCTTCCCTAGTTACTAACCCATTACCACCATCACCCCTTCAACCAGGTCCCTTCCTAGTTATTAACCCACTACCACCATCACCCCTTCAACCAGGTCCCTTCCTAGCTGCTGACCCATCACCCCTTCAACTAGATCCCTCCCTAGTTAATAACTCACTTCCACCATCACCCCTTCAACCAGGTTCCTTCCTAGTTATTAACCCATTACCACCATCACCCCTTCAACCAGGTCCTTCCCTAGTTACTAACCCATTACCACCATCACCCCTTCAACCAGGTCCCTTCCTAGCTGCTGACCCATCACCCCTTCAACTAGGTCCCTCCTTAGTTACTAACCCACCACCACCATCACCCTTTCAACAATATCCCTTCCTAGCTACTAACCCACTACCACCATCACCCCTTCAACCAGGTCCCTCCCTAGTTACTAACCCATTACCACCATCACTCCTTCAACCAGATCCCTTCCTAGCTACTGACCCACCACCACCATCACCCTTTCAACAATATCCCTTCCTAGCTACTGACCCACTACCACCATCACCCCTTCAACCAGCTCCCTTCCTACCTACTGACCCACCACCACCATCACCCGGGCTTATTTTCCTTAGAATTCATTCAAAATGTCTGTAAAACTTTCAAACCTTTGTTCCAGTTAATTGGTCAGGGGTTCTTATGATTTCCTTCTATTTGAGCTTGTGTGCTGAAAATTTCTGAGAAGAATGCAAAGCTCAGCGATAGAAATAATACCGAGCATATGGTTGCTTGGAGAGAGCCTTACTGGGAATTCATTTAATAAGCCTGACGTAGGAGCTAATGAATAAATAGCTCTTAAAGAATAGAAGATATTTGTCTTTGAAATGTAAATAATAAAATATATAAAAAGATGCATACATATACTCCAGGCATATGACTGCAAAAATGTAGGAAACAAGACTCACTGTACACACACAACCCGCCCATATAAAAAGAGAGGAGCTTACGACGACGTTTCGGTCCGACTTGGACCATTTACAAAGTCACACTAACACACAGAACAGGTGGAAGGAGTATATATAGGCAGGCAGACACGGGGAGGGTACAAGAGAGTGGGGTAATAATGGAGGTAGTAGTGGAAGTGGTAGTAGTAGTAGTGGAGACAGTCATATTCTAGGAAAGGAGCACTGCAAAGAAGCTGGCGGCCCGCATGGGTAGGACGAGAACACAGAGGGAGGAAAAGGCGAATAAAATAAAGGACAAATACAAGGCAAAAGAAAAGAAAGAAAAGAAAAGAAAACCCATAGGAGAAAAAGGAGAAGGGGGAAGAGATGAAAGGGGAAGGAATCAGGTTAAGTCACGGGTGTTCTGAAGTTGGGAGCATTTAACAATGTAATGGGAGAGGAAAGCATCAACAGAGACAAAGCCAGGGCTAAGATTCATACAGGGAAAGTTGTGTAAGGGAGGATTCAACCAGGCGGCGACTATGAAAGTTGGACGTAGGGTAGACAGTTTTAGCAGAAGACCAATCAATAGGATGACTGTGATCTCTGACATGACAGAAAAGAGCATTATTAGTGTCGGCAAGCCTAACACTATTTTTGTGCTCTTTGAGTCTGTCAGAAAGAGATCGGCCAGTGCGGGTTGTGTGTGTATTGTTCCAGTCACGGTATTGTGCCTTTTTTGTTATTTAAGACTCACTGTGATTGCAAAAACCTAAATTGTGAAATAACAAAAGTTGAACCAATCCTTACACTACGCTAGATACACGTGCATGGCCAGGGCTTGCCTACACACCAAAAGTAGGGAAGTTATAAAATCACGTCAGCGATAGAAATAATACCGAGCATATGGTTGCTTGGAGAGAGCCTTACTGGGAATTCATTTAATAAGCCTGACGTAGGAGCTAATGAATAAATAGCTCTTAAAGAATAGAAGATATTTGTCTTTGAAATGTAAATAATAAAATATATAAAAAGATGCATACATATACTCCAGGCATATGACTGCAAAAATGTAGGAAACAAGACTCACTGTACACACACAACCCGCCCATATAAAAAGAGAGGAGCTTACGACGACGTTTCGGTCCGACTTGGACCATTTACAAAGTCACACTAACACACAGAACAGGTGGAAGGAGTATATATAGGCAGGCAGACACGGGGAGGGTACAAGAGAGTGGGGTAATAATGGAGGTAGTAGTGGAAGTGGTAGTAGTAGTAGTGGAGACAGTCATATTCTAGGAAAGGAGCACTGCAAAGAAGCTGGCGGCCCGCATGGGTAGGACGAGAACACAGAGGGAGGAAAAGGCGAATAAAATAAAGGACAAATACAAGGCAAAAGAAAAGAAAGAAAAGAAAAGAAAACCCATAGGAGAAAAAGGAGAAGGGGGAAGAGATGAAAGGGGAAGGAATCAGGTTAAGTCACGGGTGTTCTGAAGTTGGGAGCATTTAACAATGTAATGGGAGAGGAAAGCATCAACAGAGACAAAGCCAGGGCTAAGATTCATACAGGGAAAGTTGTGTATAAGGGAGGATTCAACCAGGCGGCGACTATGAAAGTTGGACGTAGGGTAGACAGTTTTAGCAGAAGACCAATCAATAGGATGACTGTGATCTCTGACATGACAGAAAAGAGCATTATTAGTGTCGGCAAGCCTAACACTATTTTTGTGCTCTTTGAGTCTGTCAGAAAGAGATCGGCCAGTGCGGGTTGTGTGTGTATTGTTCCAGTCACGGTATTGTGCCTTTTTTGTTATTTAAGACTCACTGTGATTGCAAAAACCTAAATTGTGAAATAACAAAAGTTGAACCAATCCTTACACTACGCTAGATACACGTGCATGGCCAGGGCTTGCCTACACACCAAAAGTAGGGAAGTTATAAAATCACGTCAGTGGGTGAAATTATTACGCGAGAAACATTCAGTGACATTAAAATGTGTATGTTGGAGGGGTGGTAGTGGTAGTGGGTTAGTTGCTAGGAAGGGACCTGGCTGAATGGGTAATGATGGTGGTGGTGGATAAGTAACTAGGAAGGGACCTGGTTGCCCAGGTGATGGTGCTTGTATCGAATATCGAGCGAAGGTTATTTTATAGGTTCTAAATTTATAATTTAAATTAACTTTGGGACTGCTGAAAAATTTAAATATTAATGATAAATTATTGTAACATTTGTACGGTCGCTTGCCAGAGAAGTGTGCCTTCCCTTTACGACCACTGTTCTCGTGTTGAGAAATGTCATGCATTCTAAGTATTTTCTGCTACATTGGATTTTTTCCCCTTTGTCGCTTAATTGCCTCATTATTTCGTATTAATACACAATATTTTAGTAGCGGAAGGAAAGATACGAGAGGCAGATTAGCATTGAGTCGTGACGGTGAGACTACTTGTAGTAAAGCTAGGATCTTTTGTTGTGTAGAAGCTGCAGGAATCAAAACAACAAACATAGCAAGGTACATAGTACACTCATTGTGAACTGGATAACAGCACACCAGTCAGCCTGATGACTCGGTAGATAACGCCGCAGCCCAGATCGAGGCATAAATACAAGAACTGCAGCATACCAGTTTGTTTGATATATAGGCCAGTAGGCCTTCTGCAGTGTTCCTCCATTCTTATGTTCTTAACAATAACTACCCTTCGTTTAAGAAACTCTACGGACGTAGCAACCAATGTTTCATTCCAATTTTTCTGTTCCCAGTTTGTCCAGCTGTTGTACTTCTGATCCAGCTCTTATACCTTCGGATTAGCTGTTGTTCCACTGGTCTCGCTGTTACACTGCTACCCAGCTTTGTACCACTGGTCCAGTTGTACTACTGGTCCAGCTATTGAAAAACTAGTCCAGCTGTTGTATTGGTGTTATGCTACAGGCCCAACATTTTTTTACTGCTGGTATGGCTGTTGCGCTATAACCCCTGGTATAAAACAGTTGAATGGCAGCTCTTGGCATACCATTGCTTTAATTTGAAATTAAATAGCAAGTGTTATGATGTGCGACAGAAGGTTGGGTATATCACTGTACTGGGTAGGATGGTGAGGAAACAACATAATAGCAGAGAACTTCATGAGTTTATCAATAGATATGTAAAAATAATACATCAGTCCAAAAAACTCAGGTAATTGCAGATAAATAATCACACACACACTCCGGTGGCCTGGTGGTTAAAGCTCTCGCTTCACGCACGGAGGGCCCGGGTTCAATTCCCGGCGGGGCAGAAACATTTCGAAGTGTTTCCTTACACACACACACACACACACACACACACACACACACACATACAACAGGCCTAGTGTCTAATTGACATGTGCCTAGGACAAAATGGTAACTAACACACACACAATAAGAATGTAGGAACACTGCAGCAGGCCTACTGACACACACACACACACAGAGGGTGCCAGGTGGTGCAAGAAGCGTCACAGTGATCCAGATGGTATCATACGGTAGCATGGAACGCCATTATTGGTGTAATATCCCCATCTGAGAAGCCATAATAACTTTTCATGACTCCGCCTCAGGCTTCCACTGGCATTTTTGGTGCGGAAGCTGGTGGCATCTTTCCAGTTACACACCTCATGAACCAGACGCTCGTCGGGAGGATGCTGTAATGCTAGGGGATTAGGGGGCTGCTGTATCACTTCCTCTCACCCTGGTGATATCGCATCTCCTGAAGCATCCATTAACCTTCTTGGTATCCATGAAGACAAGAGTCTCCATCGTATGAGCGTCCCTTGTCGCTCCGTCCCAACACAGTGCTTCTAATAGGCATAGACTATTTTCTTATCTATTAAGACATATTCAATCCAATGAGACTTTCCTTGCATCTCTTTATTAACACCGTGTCTGTAATATGTATAAACTGCTTTGTTAGCCTGTAATGCTAGATTTTCGATCCTATGAGCATTCATTGTACGTGTCTACCATGTGTCCAGCGACATGCCCCACTTACGGTGGCAGCAAACGAACAGGAAGCCACTGAAGCGTAAGAACTATGAACGCTCCTTACCTGTGTGGGCTGTCGAGAATTATGGACTCTGAGGAAGTTTTTGCAACGCAATACCTAGTCACACCTGCGGGTCGGAATTTCCGAGATAATGTCGTGGGCCTGTGGTGGAGCCTTCTGTCTGGCTGGACCCTCAGGTCCTACTGGAATGCCATATCTTTGTAAGAAAATCCTAGTCTTGCTGGAATGTCACATACTGTGTAAGAAAACACTTGGTGCTGTGTCAGAAAACTCCAGTAACTTCTGGAAGTACGAATATGCAAGTATTGAGTAAAAAGTGTATCTATTGATGTTGAAAAATCTGCCTCAATACCCGAGTCTGAGTCTGTCAGTCAGTCAGTCAGTCGGAAATTACGTTTTTCTCTTTTTATACTATTCTGTTTCCTTGATCATTCGTTTGAATACGTTACTCTGGCATGTGGCATCTTAACGTGTCACCCTTGTCGTAACGGGCCGTTGTGCTAACGTTGGATGGCGTGCTGCTAGCACAGATAGCCTGGTAGACAGTGGAATGAACATAGAAGTAGGGTGCCACTGTGAATGAAATGTCGTAAAATAAAGATTTTCTTTTCTTCAGTGTCTTAGAATTAGTACAATAGCCTGACTGTTAAGAAGGCCTCTCCCATACTTGTTGACGGGGGTGATGACTTCCCTAAAGCGTCAACAGGTAGGCACCTTCATTTGGTCCTGATCCCTTGTTAATGTAATCTAGCTCTGTTAGTTACCGTTTGACAAGCGATGACTAACATGTAGGTAGGGTCTTTGTCTTCATTATATTAACAAGGGGTCAGGACCACATGAAAGCAAATTATCGTCAGTAAGCGCATATAAAGACCTTTAGAGTACTTGCTATTTAATTTTGCACTTGCCAAAAATGGCACTGTATAGAATAGCTTTATAGAAGTTTACTTAATGTGAAGCTCTAAACCCAAGTGGGTCATTCAGCGCAAGGTGTGACAAAGACTAGACCATCCGTCCTTTGATCGCGAAATGGGCACAGTTGTACTCAGTAATTTTTTTAACTATCTGTTCATCACTGTAACAACCTGCAACGTTCACTCAGAGTACGAGTTCTTGATCAAGATTGAGGCGCAGTGTTGAAATTGTCTGTACCAGCGATATAAACTGTGGCGTGCGTACATTATATAAAATTCCAGATTAGTGTTTTGAGAGGATATAATAATTGTTTGCTCAAGTGTTCCCATGCGAAATATAGTAATTTAAAGTGAAGACTTTTTATCAACCGGATTTTGATGTAATTCGTTGAGAAACATAATGAATAAATCTCGGGAGTAATGAAGGCTCAATAAACATATAAATAAAATTGCACAAATTTTATTAAATAAACGAGGCAAATTATTAAATTCAATTTTTTTTCAAATAAATAATTATTAGTTTCTCAATAAAATTAAAAATGAATTTTTACGGAACATTTCCTAAGTTGGTAATAATGTAAAACGGGTAAGGATTCAAGTCTAGTGGGTAATTTTGCTGTACACAAGTTTGTTTTGGGGTAATACCCAAAAACGTTCCCCGACCTGTGCGCCATAAGGAGAAAACATTTCGCTCTGTGTAGAACTTTATCAAATCACAACATCATAAAGCCATACTTGTAGTCATTACTTGCCATACTTGTAGTCAATACTTGCCATACTTATAGGCAATACTTGCCATACTTATAGGCAATACTCACCATGCTTGTAGGCAATACGTATCTTGTTGGCAACACTTACCATACTTGTTGGCAACACCTGCCATACTTGCCGGCAGCGGTATACTGGATTTAAACCTGTTTCGGTTATATATTAATTCAGATATTTGCAATATGGCTGTAAGAGTCACAATAGCAGCAGTTTACTGGCTGTTCAGATTGCTGAAAATTTGTAATGATTGCAGGGGATTAATAGTGCTGTTAGCCGTTTATGATAATACCGAATGACCAACCATTTCTTATTGCTTTGTAAATAATGCAACTTGACTCACCGACCCTTAACCTGATAGCTTCCCTTACCTATTAATGCCCCTCGCCTGGTAGCTCCCTTACTTAGCAGTTTACCTTATCAGGTAGTTCCCCTTCCTAAGCAGTTTCTCTCAATAGTTCCCTTTTACCTGGTAGTATCCCTTATCTAGTAGCTCCCCTTACCTGGTAGTATCCCTTATCTAGTAGTTCCCCTTACCTGGTAGTATCCCTTATCTAGTAGTTCCCCTTACCTGGTAGTATCCCTTATCTAGTAGTTCCCTTACCTGGTAGTATCCCTTATCTAGTAGTTCCCCTTACCTGGTAGTATCCCTTATCTAGTAGTTCCCCTTACCTGGTAGTATCCCTTATCTAGTAGTTCCCCTTACCTGGTAGTATCCCTTATCTAGTAGTTCCCCTTACCTGGTAGTATCCCTTATCTAGTAGTTCCCCCTTACCTGGTAGTATCCCTAATCTAGTAGCTCCCATTACCTGGTGGTATCCCTTATCTAGTATCTCCCATTACCTGGTGGTATCCCTTATCTAGTATCTCCCATTACCTGGTGGTATCCCTTATCTAGTATCTCCCATTACCTGGTGGTATCCCTTATCTAGTATCTCCCATTACCTGGTGGTATCCCTTATCTAGTATCTCCCATTACCTGGTGGTATCCCTTATCTAGTATCTCCCATTACCTTATCTATTAGTTTCCCTTACCTGGTAGTTTCCCCTTGGTGTTCTTGTGGCTGCTTTTGCCTTCACCAGCATATTGTAATTACAATTAATATTTCGTTCTGAAGCTTATGCAAATCCTCTTACATTCCTTTTTAGTGGAGAATCCTCCAGTTTAAAATGAACTTTGTATATTTGAATATAGTAATGTGCTGTAGCCTTTGTGTGGCCCCGTGTCTGCAAATGTTGAGCAGACAGCAGTCTGCATTGAGCAATCAGTAGCAAGAGAGAAAGAATATTTTTTCTTATCAGTATCACATCTCCCTTGTCCCTTTGCTCTTCCAGTGGCATAAGTTTCAGTGCATTAAGTTTTTTCTCCTAGTCGAAACCCTGAGCTTCTGGATTATATATATTTTTGTAACCCTCTGGACCTTCTCAAGATTTTTTTTTGTAGTTGGTTGCGTGCAGGCTCCTTACTTATACTGGTTACTTGAAGATTGAACCGGGGTACGTGGTGTGCAACATCTTGTATTATTAGGTAAATAGCTTGTAAGATACCAACCCAGTTTCCTTAGGTGTTTTCAATGTCTAGAGCTGCTTCCCTCCATCTTAGTACTCTATCCTCGGTAGTTATTACCAGGGCAAGATACTAACAGGAAGGAGTAAAAAACTGATTCATTCAGCAAACTTTTGTTGCGAGAACGTTTCGCTCTGCCTACTTTAGACATTAATTGCCAATATGTTGCAGTTATTTGGGGCGAAATACTGCAGCCGCTTGTGCCATTCCTGATGTTAGAATGTTCTTGCTGAAGTCTTCGGCTCGTATCTTTCTTATTATTCATCATCGTTGATCAGTGACACACAGGAGTCTATTATTTTGTCCATACTGAATGTCTAATTTTTACTGTTTTCGTTCGGATGCTCCTTTATAAGTTAAGACAGTCTTCTGTCACCTCTTCTTATGAATCAGCCTCATGGGGACACCTTATCGAAGGCCTTCACACAATTTAAGTTTATACAGTTTACCACCCTCTCCATCCTGTCAGATTCACGTTAGTCTCATATAAGCACACTGATTTTCCGTGAGGAATCTCCTTCCTTTTAGGGGTTGAATCAGTCGATTCCTAATTAGCTTTCATATCACGTTCCAAAGTATTCAGTGCTAGTGTGTTTACTCACTAAATTGTACCCTCTCAGCTGTATTCAGCATACATCTCAGAATAACATTCACCACGCTGGTGTACTCGCTCAGCTGTTCTCACAGTTACTCAGCACGCTGTTGTACTAACCCAGCTGCCTTCGGAGGTAGAACTCCCACCCCACTTCAATCAATAACGATTTTTTTTCTGTGACTGACATTGTGATTCTTATGAGGATCACTGTCGTACGTCCCTCACTCAAACTTGAAACTCGATTTCGTGCGCGACTTCATATAGAGCTTCCCAGTCACGTGTATATGAATTTTTAACTATAATAATATTGTTTTATTATTATCATTTTTATTATTAGGAAGCACACATGACCTTCCAAGCTGAAGAAACAGGTAGCTCCATCTGGGTGTGACAGGCCGTTAAATAGACTAACAGATGTGTGTACATAAGCAGCGAACAAGGTCATGTCATGTAAACATAAGCAGCGAACAAGGTCATGTCATGTAAACATAAGCAGCGAACAAGGTCATGTAAACATAAGCAGCGAACAAGGTCATGTAAACATAAGCAGCGAACAAGGTCATGTAAACATAAGCAGCGAACAAGGTCATGTAAACATAAGCAACGAACAAGGTCATGTAAACATAAGCAGCGAACAAGGTCATGTAAACATAAGCAGCGAACAAGGTCATGTAAACATAAGCAGCGAACAAGGTCATGTAAACATAAGCAGCGAACAAGGTCATGTAAACATAAGCAGCGAACAAGGTCATGTAAACATAAGCAGCGAACAAGGTCATGTAAACATAAGCAGCGAACAAGGTCATGTCATGTAAACATACGCAAGCCAGGCGAAGTCATGTAACTATGAATAAACCAGCGTGTAGCTATACAAGTCAGAAACCACAGAATTACATATGCATTTCACACAGAACATGTCAGCCAAATTATGGTGGTGGTTGTGGTGCTGATTTGTATTGGTATTGCTGGGGTTGGTGTTGTCGCTTTTGGTGTTGCTGGGGTTGGTGTTGTTGGTGTTGCTAGGGTTGGTGTTGATGTTGCTAGAGTTGGTGTTGCTAGGGTTGGTGTTGTTGGTGTTGCTAGGGTTGTTGTTGGTGTTGCTAGGGTTGGTGTTGCTGGAGTTGGTGCTGTCGGTGTTGCTGGAGGTGGTGCTGTCGGTGTTGGTGTTGCTGGGGTTGGTGCTGTCTATATTGTTGCTGCTTGGTGGCTGTGCTGCTTGTATTTTGTGCTTCTGGTGTTTTTGCTCATGGTGTATGTGCTGCTGGTGTTGGCGCTGCTGGTGATGTTTCTTATATTAGTGCTGCTGGTGTTGGTGCTGCTTCACTGAACACACTAAAACTTTCCTCGAAAATGTCAGAAAGGTCTTCCCAACACGGGAAAAACATTTGCTACCTTCTCCCTACACACCCCAAACCTGCATGTATCAATGGATTTCCAAACACGCACCAAACCAATGTACCTCTACGCTGTCAATTCAGAGATTGGTAGATACGCACAAAATATTAGGCGCTATCAGCCAATCATACGTACAACTCTCAGGGGACCTACTATCCTGGCTAGTGTGTGTTGTATTAAAAACATGAAATTGGCAAACTTGGACGTCACCTCTCTTTTTACGCGGGTCTCCATCAACCAGGTCAAATCCATTCTTCACATCTCCATCACTGTAGACCTGGATGTTCCTCTTCCTACACACGATTTTGTCTATCTCATTTTGTCTATTCTAATTTGTAAACTTATACAGACGGAAGTTCGACATGACTATAGGATTACCCCTCAGTGCTGTCTTGGCTAACATTTATCTGGAACACCTGAAGAAAGACCACTTCAACACTTGAACATCATACCCCAACACATAATATGGTTCAGATATACATAATATGTTGGTCGTAGTGCACCGAATTCGATCTCACCGAATAGAACAATCACAACAGTGATTGAAATTCACCTTCGGAGAATAGAAGGATGATTCCTTGTATTTCCTTGATATGTTTACTTATTAATAATGATGATGTACGGAAGTACAGCTAAGAAGAATGATTTAATACATTATTACTCGCACCACGACCTCGAAACCAAAAGTAACAATCATAAGTTTCTTATTTTGTGCACTCTGAATTTACAATAACAAACTTTTACTTGACCAAAAGCATGTTGAAGATACCTTCTCCGTGCTTACGTTCCACTTCATCTCACCTACTTTAAACTCATGGCTCGTCACGTATACATCACTTTTAGAGGTAGAACTAATACCGACTGGCAGCTGATTCTTCCCATGGGACTTATTACAGTCACGATCTCTCTTCTTCTCCGTAGAGAAAACAGATGTGGGACTCTTTTTCTTGTTTTTCTTATGAAATATTTTATTTTCTTGTAAAATATACTATAAACAGGTGGATGCTTACATCTGGCAGCGTGTTTTCTCCCATATGCTTAAAAAATACGAATGCCCGCTTTCTGTAGGTGAAACCTTTGATTTGATTACAGTGTCAGGTGTCTCGTCTGCTAGAAACTAGATTCTACCAACTGAAAGGTCAAAGTTTCACCCTCGGCTCGTACCGAGGACAGATACTCAATGAATTTTCACTAGCCTCGTATAATTCATCTGCTTTTATTAACTCAGTCCCCAGTCTCTTAACCTACCTCACCCTCCCACCCACACTCGCCCATATATTCTTATCCATCAACTCATCCACTATCACCGACCCATTGCTCTCACCCACCTACTCTTACCCATCACTCTTACCCACTACTCTTATCCACTCACTACTCTTACCCATTTTCACTCACTCACTCCCACAGATTATTATTCTTACCTACTCATATTTTCCCTCTTGCCCCACGAAGCTCGTTTACTCAGTTGCACTGACGCACTCACTACCGGGGATAAAAAACTAGGGAGTTCATCCACAATCACTGTAATGTGACCTAACCATATCTAGTTACTAGTTATGACATCACATGAACCTGTGTTGGCAACACCCGCAGCCTCCACAAGAGTCGAGTTTGTGTAACCAGAGAAGTAGCGAGTGATAACAGCACAGCAGAGATGGTACCCCTCCAGCACGCGTTCGTCAACTTAAATCCGGTCTGGTAGATGGAAAGTAAGCTACCGTCTAGGACACGTAATTTCTGGGAACATTTTTTTTAATAGTAGAATAATTAGACACTTCCTCGGTGTACAAATATCATTTACAAAACACTTGAAAACTTCTAGAGATCTGGATTTCTTACACATTTGCACTTTTGTCCCTGATTTGATTCCAGGAGCACTGGAGTTTCTCACATTTGCGTAGAAATTTTAGCTGGTTGCGACCCACAACAGTCGGATATATGATGCCTATTATTATTACTGGGTGGAAAGTGGCAATAAGAGTTTAAGGAAAACTTGCCCACATGTTTCGCTGGCCAGGCCTTTGACGTCGTTGCCCCTAAACACATCATCATCAACAACAACAGCAGCAGCAGCAGCAGCAACAATGAACAACATCGGTGCTGTATCCAAGCTTATTCACATATTTAACCTTTGAGTATGGACGGTGGAATAAGCTGGTTATAAAAAGGTGTTAATTTACAATTACATTGGAGCAGTTACCATGGAGCACCACATTCCATGTGTCGTAACCTCCCTGTAATTCCAGCAGCTGGTCATAATTACAGGTAAATCAAATTACTTATTATTAATTAGTGCCGTATACATTATTTAGAAGGTTGTCGGCTTGACAAGCTCTACAGGTTCTTATTGCAGCTCCGAGCTGGGTACGAAAATATGGAAAATAATCAATTTTCCAGTTTAAATTTATTATATAAGCCAGTTAGTAATCAATATATTCCACATAATACATGGTAAAAAGCGATGCATATATCAGCGTGACTTTAATCACGTCTCATGTCACCTAAGCAGCTGCAAAAAAATCACGGAAACTCCAATATGCAGATATTGATAACATATCTCAATTCACCCTTCTGGGAATACTGATAGGTAAAATAAGTGGATAAAATTACTGAATACTACTTCCTCGTGCATCATTCAGCGATATTCCGTATCCGTGTAGAGAAATATAATAATTTCATAGTGAATTGACGCCTCAGCATCATGCTGGGAAGGTTTGACGCCATAGGCATACCAGGGTCGTAATTTAGAGCTGACCGGGAGAGGGTATGTTCACATTATGTCATACACAGGCGATTCTAAAGGATAATTCCCTATAGTTACTCATCGAGGGTTTCGGGAAGGACTTCAGTAGTGCCACAAAAACTCGAGAGACCACTGCAACTGGCGCAGGAATGTGTTATTGGGAGGCCAAAGTCCCCGGATTCCTATAACATCTAAACTAAGTGGTATAGTAATAGACAGGTTGAGTTCCCGTGTGGTATTATATCAGCTGTCTTACTAGGCAAGTCATGTGGTGAACATCTTCATTGCATAGTGAGTTTAAATTTATTTCTGTATATGTTCATCTTTATTGTGGCTGATAAATTTGCTGGGTATTTTTTTTTAATTCCTATACAGTCGACCTTTATTTAAATAATTTGTTTTATAAGCCTAGATATTCAAGCTCATATCCACTTATGTAATTGTTCTATGTACTCCACCAATATTAAAGATAATGTAATTATCCTTTCTAAATTAAAGCATCCAGTTTTGCATTTATATATCCTATGGATTAATGCATAGATTATTGTGTCTAAATTATAGGGGCATGTGTCAGTCG
Source organism: Cherax destructor (assembly GCA_009830355.1). Classification (NCBI taxonomy): domain Eukaryota; kingdom Metazoa; phylum Arthropoda; class Malacostraca; order Decapoda; family Parastacidae; genus Cherax; species Cherax destructor. Next base: position 26,425 of record WNWK01002940.1, read on the forward strand.
GCTGCAGGGAAATAGGACCCCCAATCAGTCTAGTATTATTTTCTGCAAAAATATTCAGGCCGGACCTTAGGGGTAGAAAATTTGAGAGGGAAAAAGGCAAGAACGAGTTGGAAGCAGGGGGTGGGAAAAAGGGATAGAGAAGTGACAAGAAAAGAAGGCAGGAGAAAAAGAGATGGCAGGAGGGAGATATGCAAAAATGTTGGAGGCCGAACGAAGTGGATAGCATAGGAAATTCTGGAGAGATTCGAATCTGCACAATTATATTACTCCGCATACACAAATAACCAGCAGCATTATTTGTGTATTGTTCCAGTCACGGTATTGTGCCTTTTTGTTCATTACTCCCTATGAGAGCAAACGGCTCGGCAGACGGTACAAAATAACTCCAGCGAAAAGCAAGGGAGCAGTGAGTACACTACATAACTGTCATGGGACCAAGACTGTTCAATATATCGTCCTCATCCTTTCTTACATTAAGGGAATTACCAACAGACCACATGATTTTATTTATTTGTATTCGTTGTTTTTATTCTTTGTTTAGTTTTGTCCTTGATTGTATTGTGTTGCATATTTTTTCTTTCTTTCTATGAGTGCTGAGAAAACTCCGTGGTCAAAGTGCTCCATAAATGTCAATTACTGCTACTGCCATAGACTCCTAGCTGTCTTCAATGTAAAACTCTATAAATTCAAACTCGTTTCTGATCAGCTAGGCTGTGGTGCATATGTTGGAATTGGAAAAAACAGCATCGTCTTGGTCAATCATGTTAGGTAAATCAGTGTTGGAGCAGACTGCGTACGGCTAGCACCAAAAGCCTGGTTGATCAGGCCATCAATCAGGAGGCATGGTACGGGATCGGACTGTGGGGGAGGTGACTCCTTTAATTGTCTTCAAGTAACTTTCAGATAACAGGTGGGATGCGGGAGGAAAAAAACCTAGAATGTATTAGTGGAGGTAGGAGCGAGGGGAAGAAACCTGGGAAGTAATAGTCGAGGTAGGAGCAATGATAAGGAACCTAGGGCACGGACAAGTATCTTCACCAGGTGTCAGATCAACCAAGCTGTGATGGATATGTGGGGCAGCTGGCCTTCAGCAGCAACAGCCTTGTTGACCAGGCTCGCCTGTCCCATAGCTGGGCTCAGAGAGTAGAGAAGCTCTCGAAACTCTTCTAAGGTATTTCAAAGGTAGGGCGTAAGAGTGCTGAGCAGGAGAGATGTGGGCAGCATGGGGAAGGTAAGGATGGAATTTCACTCGTCACAACGTTCCACATTCCTCTGATGCTTGTCGTATTCTCTGCCGCCTCTCCTCTTCAACGGGTTTCTGATTACCCAGGGAGCTCAACGGTGGTTTTCACTTCTCAGCATCTTTAGAGTACACAAGAATGTTACTCATAGTGGCGTGACACAGGACAAAGCACTCGGGTACCAGCCAGGTGACAGCTAGTCCTGATACTATAATAGAGGGTTGCCGAACTCACATTTTCTAATAGTTTTGTTATTGCTATTCTGAAAAGTGAAGGTGACATTTTTCCTGTTAGTAACCGTGGAGGGGTTATTAACCCCAAAATCACCCAAGAAAACCAAGCAGTGTGGCATCTTTTCTTTGAGGTCCATCCGGTTCTTACTTAGGGTGCAACCTTCTATGTTCGACTAACAACTAGGTACCTATTTGCTGCTAGGGGACGCGAGGGTAGCAGGAAAAAGGAGACTAACATGCATTGTACAACGTTGTCTTGATAGCATGGTTTGGCGGCGATTAAGGCGTTGAAAGTATCTTTATAGTGAATTCTCGCCCATGGCATCGGAAAATGAACAAATATAGTGTGTTCACATCGCTTCAGATCAAATTAAGTATGTTGGAGGTGTAATACAAAGCATCCAGCTTGTCAGGAGTTACCTCCGTCACATTTAAAGTCAGAGGTATCTGATGAGAAACCCTACTCATAGATTAGTTCTAGCTTCCAATACCTTTCCTTTCCCATATGTGAAGTCTGCTTACAGGCTTCTCCTCCCAAAGACTGTACAGTCTAGTATATATTAGCTACTTCTGTCTAGATAGATTAGGTTAGAATAGTATAACAGAAGGCCTGGTCACAGACCGGGCCGCGGGGGCGTTGACCCCCGAAACCCTCTCCAGGTATACTCTAGGTTCCCTGCTCTCTACTCCCTTCATCCACACTACCGACATGCGAATTTGGGTGAAGAGAATTAACATGTCATAGTGGATAGTCCATAAATATTTTACGGACAATCAGTAAATTAAATTTAAACTAAATACTACTAGTGATGCTGCTACTACAGTAGCTAATGCTGCTTTTGCTTGTAGACTGCTGCTGCTGTAGCTTGTGCCGTTGCGGGTGTTATTACTGGTATGCTGTTGGTGTTGCTGCTGCTTCTGTTTCATACATATGCTAGTAATTCTATTGTTACTTTATAGATTAATTTTTATTGAAAGTTATAGCATTTTCTTATGTTTATACACGTCATTTATGTAGTTAGCCAGAGCTGAACGCCATTTTCAACCTGCCATTTGAGAAGTGCAATACTTTGCATGGATTGTTTTTGGTGTTTTGTACTTAAAATATATAATTAAATAGGGAGAGTGTGGGAAGAAGAAAACAGGAAGGATAGAGAGTGCGCAAGAAACATAGAATGGGAAGGAGAGGGAAGTGTGAGAAGTAGAGCAAATGGAAAAGAATGGTAGGAAGAAAAAGGGTGGGAGAGGGAGAGAATAATAAGATAGATAATTATAATAAAGAAAATAATTATATTCTTAATTACGATCATAATATGATTACCCTCAGTAAATCCAATAACGGTAGGATACAACACCCGCCTCGAGTGAAATACCAGGCTACAAGACTAATATCGGCGAGCTTTACGCCTAGAACCCAGGAACCAAGTGTTCGTCGCTTACACCTCACTACTAATATGTCTGCCTCGACATACTTGTGAAGTGGTGGTATCCCCGCAATACTTTGTGTGTGTGTGTACTCGCCTATTTCTGGTTTCAGGGGTCGATCCATAGCTCCTGGCCCCTCCTCTTCGCTGGTCGCTACTCGATCCACTCTCTCCCTGCTCCATGAGCTTTATCGTATCTCTTCTTAAAGCTGTGTATGGATTCTGCCTCTACATTACTTTCCAGATTGTTCCACTTCCTGACAACTGTGACTGAAGAAATACTTCGAAATATCCCTGTGACTCATCTGAGTTTTCAATTTCCATTCGTGACTCCTTGTTGCTGTGTCACGTCTCCAAAACATTTTGTCCCTATCCACCTTGTCAATTCCTCTCAGTATTTTATACGTTTTTATCATGTCCGCCCCATCCCTCCTGTCTTCCAGTGTCGTCAGGTGAGGAGTGTGTGTGTGTGTGTGTGTGTGTGTGTGTGTGTGTGTGTGTGTAACTAGTAATCTTGAAAGTGTAACGAACACTTGCCAATCTAGAAAATGAACTCATAGAAATAATAACACAGAAGGCGAGGAGCTGTATATTTTGATCTTCAACTTCGACATCTGTTAAAGATGATCTCAGTTGGAGATCGAAATATTCGGTTCCCAATATTTTTTGTTCATCGCA
>WNWK01002940.1:35000-135000 GCA_009830355.1 Cherax destructor
CCCTGACTCATTTTGCTCGGGTGTGAGCCCTGACTCATTTTGCTCGGGTGTGAGCCCTGACTCATTTTGCTCGGGTGTGAGCCCTGACTCATTTTGCTCGGGTGTGAGCCCTGACTCATTTTGCTCGGGTGTGAGCCCTGACTCATTTTGCTCGGGTGTGAGCCCTGACTCATTTGCTCGGGTGTGAGCCCTGACTCATTTGCTCGGTGTGAGCCCTGACTCATTTTGCTCAGGTGTGAGCCCTGACTCATTTTGCTCGGTGTGAGCCCTGACTCATTTTGCTCGGGTGTGAGCCCTGACTCATTTTGCTCGGGTGTGAGCCCTGACTCATTTTGCTCGGGTGTGAGCCCTGACTCATTTTGCTCGGGTGTGAGCCCTGACTCATTTTGCTCGGGTGTGAGCCCTGACTCATTATTATGAACACAGATGTAGACTAGTGGCCTGCACACCTAGCTGTTGCAAGATTATCAAGGTAGTGACGATCAAAAAGGTAGCAGAGTAAATTATATTTTCTTAACCAAACAGCAAGCAGTGTATGTACAATATATACAGGACATGTACAGTAAGGCAAATGCAAGCAAGGGACACAGGAAGAACTGTATCAACGAGACTTGGAGGTAATTCTGGTAGTGTTGATTCAGTGTCCCACATCGCTTCACAGCTTTATAGGGCTTCCTTGTCATTGGCTGATTGAACCAAGATAGTAGCATAGCCCTTAGCACCTGTTTTGCTGGTCGGGAGTCAATCCTATATAGGTGTGTAAGACATACGCCGTATAAAATGTAACGCACCCTTAGCATGCCACACTCATCATCTAGCTAAGGTATTACTTAGGTTCCTAGAATGTTTATAAAGGTGATTCGTGGGACTCAGTGAAGTATACACTGTCGCCGTCTCTCAGTATTTTATTATTTTCAGTATATATTTTTTCCTATTCACCTGGGGTCGCCCTTTCCTCATTTCCTTACCTCGTCTTCCTCTGTGGTTCAGTCCCCTGATTCCTCCTAACTGACAGTTTCCCTGCCTTCCCCACCCGCCAGTTCTCCGCTACTTCCCCTACGCTCCACTTCGCCTCCCTACCAACATATTCAGTAATCTTGATATAGCTCCTCCCCGGAATCCATATAAGCCTTCACCAGAAATCTCCAAGAGTATATACAGATCCACAGGCTGCATTTGTCTGTGTCAAGTATAAACATGTATAAGGAAAATAGACAGGGTTATTTGGGTGTAGTAGTGGTGTTGGTTTCTTCTCACCACCACACTGGGTGGTGGTGGTGAGTCGAATTTGGAAGTGACAATGGTGGTGGCGGTGCGTCAGGCTGGGTGCTAGTAGTAACGGTGGTGCGTCAGACTGGGTGCTAGTAGTGAAGGTGGTGCGTCAGAATTAGTGCTAGTAGTGACGATGGTGCGTTAGATTGAGCGGTAGTGCGTCAGTGGGTGGTGGTGATGGTGCGTCAGCCCTGGGAGGGGAAGAGTCTGGAGAGAGGGGGTGACTTTATCTGCCCGAAGCCATCAAGTGTTTCCATCTTCTGCCTCTTTGAGCTGCATTGTGCATTGTCTAGCAACGTAACCCTGGCTATATTTGTTCTCTATTACTCCCTCTCTGACCTTTAATGTCTTCACCCGCGACACAAAGTGCAACGATGTTTGGGCTAACACATCAGGTTAGCCTCTAGTAGTTCCCTCTCTCTCTCTCTCTCTCTCTCTCTCTCTCTCTCTCTCTCTCTCTCACACACACACATACACACATACACACATACACACATACACACACACACACACACACACACAAGCCTAAAAGCGATACAAAGAGCCTGCAACCTGGTGTAATAAGATAAGAAGAGCAGAAAAAGTATTTGCAACTCGCACAGATTTTTCCGAGGAAATTTCAGACGACATTTCGGCCAGTCCTGCACCATTATTCGACCCGGAATGGACCGAAATTTTATCTGAATTGGTTGTGAATAATTCCAGCCACGGTGTTGACCCACTTGTGAATTGTTCCAGCTACGGCATTGTGGATCGGTTGTGATTTGTTGGAACCACGTATTGTGGGTTAGTTGTGAATTGTTCCACCCACGTTATTGTGGGTTGTAAATTGTTCCAACCACGGTATTTTGAGCTAGTTATGAATTGTTATTCCCTATGAAGAACAAATATTGTGACATCATCTTAAGAAACTCAAATAAAAGAATATCCAGGTAATTATAAATGATTGCCACCAGCAAAAAATAATTAATGTTAAGAAAGATAATGTTGGCGATTATTTACGAAGCTCTTAAGTATATGGATGGAGAAATTATGGAAAAAAAATTATTCACAACATATATTAGAATGAAAATTGAATATGCAGCTGCAGTATACTTAAGCGAGCCTGAAAATACACGTTGATGACATAGAAGAATAAAGACATGCAACAAAGTGCATTACTGAATTAAAGGCTATGTATATAAAGACTGACACTTCCAGAGTTAAGATATACGAGCTGTGAAGACTGACACTCAGAAAAAAGACCTTCCAGAGTTAAAGCGTAGGAGCTGTGAAGACTGACACTAAGAAAAAAAGACCTTCAGACAGTGGAAATGGCAACAGAAAAAAAGGAAAAAAGGTATATGATAACCATAAGAAAGACATCTAGTACACCAAAAGGTCACAGTACCGACTTGCTGTCATGTAAAGCAAGAGGTCACAGTTCCAACCTGTTATCAGGTAAAGCAAGAGGTATCAGTTATAATCTGTATCAGGTGTACCAAAAGGTCACAGTTTGTCTTATCAGGCATGCCAAGAGGTCACAGTTCTAATCTGTTGTCAGGTATACCAAGAGGTCACAGTTCTACTCTGTTATCAGGCATGCCAAGAGGTCACAGTTCTAACCCCTCACTGAATACAAAAAGATAGCACAATACCAAAAATCATGGATATAACAAGAGACCACAATTCCAGAAGTGATTGATATAACAAGAGGTCACAGTTCAAGAAATCAGATACAACAAACCACCAATTCAGTAGAAATTCCTTGAGTAATTTCTATTTTTGGAATGGACTCTTAAGAGGAACTTTCTACCAACAAACACACTGAAATTTACAAAAAAAAAAAGTTGGCCCAGAATAAACTTAGCTGTGCACCTGCAACCACAAACATGTAATATGAACTCAGCACATGCGATAGGTTGATGGGACTCCACTTGACAGAAAGAGGTTAGGAAAGGTTCATCAGGGAACAGGACAAGTTTCCTGACGCGGGTCTTAGTCAGATGATGACCCGCCGTTGGAACTTTTGGTCATCTGACCGAGGCCTTGATAGTCTAGGTTAGGCGAGGCCGGACCTGGTATGGTTAGATTAGGTTAAGGTAAATTATATTTTTAGGTGAGGCAATTCTGCATTAGGTTATGTAAAAACAGGTTAGATTATAAAAACCTGTAAATTTTTTTTGTATTTACCATAAATATACAAATTTATACATTGACCGCGAGGAAGCTGTGTGTGTTTGTGAATGTAATGGTTTAACCGGCAGATGGTGCTGAGTATGTCTTGAACATTATGAAAGTCATTATGGCTTGATAAAGCTCAACACAGCGAAACGTTTTCAGAATGAAAGCTTACCCTGCATTCTCTCTCTCTTTACCATATCATACTTCTGTTAATAAAGAATGCAGTATAAGAGTAGAGAAAATGGAAAGCGGAGAATTAGAATTGAGATTGATTTCAAACAGGGCTTAAATAATAGGCTTAATAGAACCCAAGAGGGACCCAGGAGTTGGGACTCAACCTCCGCAGACACAGACAGGAACAAAGAGCTACCTACACAGAAACACACACATCAACCTGACGACACTGAAGGACAGGAGGGATAGGGGGAGACATGATAACGGCGTATAAAGTACTGAGAGGAATTGACAAGGTGAACAGGGACAGATTGTTCCATAGATGGGACACAGCAACAAGGGGTCACAACTAAAAGTTGAAAACTCAGAAGAATCACAGGGATGTTAGGAAGCATTTCTTCAGTGATAGTTATCAGGAAGTGGAATAATCTGGAGAGTGATGAAGTGGAGGCAGAATCCATACATAGCTTCAAGAAGAGATTCGATAAATATCTTAGAGCAGGGAGAGAGTGGACCTAGTAGCGATCGGTGAAGAGGCGGGGCCAGGAGCCGTAACACGACCCCTGCAACCACAAATAAGTAGGACGTACACACACACACACACACATATACATCTGCTTGTCATCATCTCTGCATTTTTCATTTTGCTTCTCGTTTCATCCTCTTAATATTTTTTTTGTCTCACCCTCGTGTCCATCACTTCCACTTAAGAGTCTTGTGAATGCCTTTGTTCTTCATTCACTTGAGTTTTCTTCTGATTGCTTGTGTGTGTAATCCTCCCCGAGTTTGTCCTTCGTCTTAATCCATGGCAATCTCTCCTTGCCTTAAGATGGCGTCACACGAATGCTTGTGTTCGTCCGTCCATCTGTGTGTACTTACCTATATGTTGTTGCAAGGTTCTAGTCCTATCCTTCCCTCTTAGTCTCATGAGCTAGTGTATGTCATACTTACTCTTAAAACTATGTGGGAAGCCTCTGTGTGTGTGCATGTGTCTGCTTGCTCTGTCTCTCTTTCCTTTCTCTCACTCTCTCTCCACCCCTCCCTTCCCCCTCTTCTGATTAGTGTCCTTGTCTGATTGCTGTTTTCATCAGCCCTCCATGTGCTGAAGATTAAAGTGGTGTGTTTTATGAGAAATTATTCTTTGTTATGGTGATGAGGAGGCGGTTATGAGGTGCTCTCTTTTTAAACCTAAGTGTGACTTTTGAGGACGAAGTTAGGGAGGTGTGGTGACCTGGTTTGTCTTGTCTTAGGGTGTGTTAATATAGACCTGGCTTGTTGCTTGGCTCTTGTGACCTAGGAAGATAATACCTATTACGTGGCCATTATTGTTCAGTGGCTGGTGGAGTCTTGTAGGGAAAGGCAGTAGACTGGTTGTGTGGACCTGATCTGGTTGTGAGGACTTTATCTGATTGATAAGGTTAATGGCTTTTTCTGGGGTGCTTGGGATGTGATTCGCTAAAATAAATAGAGTACATTCTTCGTACAACTAGTACTATGTATGCCATGAGATAAATTTATTAAAGGGACGGAAGGACGCAACTTTTTTTTTCTTTACACATCAGTTTTACAGACTAGGAACTGGTATCCTATTTCAGCTCAATTCAAAGCCCAGCTCTATCTAAGGTAGACTACCATTCCCCAGGATGCCAGCCACAACAGTCAACTGACACCCAAGTACTTAATTGTAGGTCAACAGGAGCAGCAGGTGTAAGGAAACATGCCAAACATTTCCACCCGTTCCGGGGATCGAACCACGGACACTCAGTATGTGAGCTGAGTGCGTTGACAACAGAGCCACGGGACACCAGTGCAGTAAACACTTTACACTGGTCTCTCGAACACTGCAGTTACAAGCACTTTATGCCGCTAGTGACGACACGCTAATCACTGTGCTAAAGCGCCAGGGGTAACGTTTGCAATACTAGAAATGTATATTGAAATTGTACGGGAGAGTGAAATATCATATCGGTCGAATGTCTGACAGATGTTTCGAAATGTTGCTATAATGAGAGGCTGCAAATTTGGAGATGAAAGGCAGGAGGCATTAGTGCGCTGACGTCGCTGTTTGTAGACAGGAAAGAGAACCCGCAGTACACACAAGAGCACTACTGGCTGTCTACAGCCTATCCTTACCGCCTATGTAAAGAACGTGCTTTTTCTGATTACTGTTTTTAACGGTCTCGCATTTTCAAGGCGATACCCTGCTGCGAGACAGTGCATTTTTGTAATTTGCTTGTTTGTATATAAGGCGTACACACGCTCGTCGCATACACACGCACGCATACACACATTTCTCTCTCTCATATATATATATATATATATATATATATATATATATATATATATATACATATATATATGTGTGTGTGGTCCACCTTAGTGTAAATTGTGGGAACCATGGGAAAAATACTAGGATTTCTCCCTGGAGACGTTTGAATATTCTACTCCTACCATCCCATCTGTTATAAATACACACAAGTATATTTTATGTAATGTGGTGCACAAGGGTTAAAATATAGTGATACAGAGATGGTCCTTACCGTACATGAGGTTTGAGGTATACAAGTACATATAGCTACTTGTTTGTCAAAAAAATACATTATAAAAGGCTCAACTAGCTCATCAGAGCTGATGTACGTACTTAGGATACAACAGCCATTGCCTCTTGAGAACTGCAACACTGAGACGTTGGAACAGAGAAATAATGGGCCTGGAATGTTTACTTGCCCTGATGAGTCTTTTGCCTAGCTCCTTTAGGAACTTGTATGCGACCTTTTCCCATGAGTCTAGGGTCTCAGAACTTATGGGAACAGACATAGAATGATGGGCAAGTTCACCTTATTTCTAGACCTTTGGGACTCCCTGAAGCTAGCAGCTGACCCTCCTTCCTCCCTGTTATGTCAGTCAATGTGGATGCACATATGTTGTCCCACACTATCTGCTTGCCGTCAAGACTTGCAAGGTAATTCCATCTGGACGCTTTTGGTTTCCAACAGATCTGCGTAATTGGAGTGGGTTCCTTATTGCTGGGCATCCAGCTGTTGCACGGATTCTCTTGATGATGTTAACCTCTTTATGCTTTGAAATCTTTCCCTCGGATGTACGGCAAGCAAGACCATGGTACCTGAATCGGTCTGCCCAAGCACGGCAGCAGATACACCTATGTTCAACGAAGATAGGGTGGCAAGGCGAAAGACATAACGAATGCGGATGGTCTGTGGCTCGATGCGTGTTCCTGGGGAGAAACTGGGAACAGCCAACAGGAAATCCGCCGCATGATGAACTCTCGCTGCCAGCAGGCGAGCTCTGTCCTTCCCCGACACACACGCAAGCATTTTTGAGTCTATATTCTTCACTACAGGGCCATCTCAGTGTGACTAGTTGTTGGAGGAGCAGGTCTGTTTTCGGATCCCGTCAGATTATTCCAGAATTGGGTTCATCAATAAACTTCTCGTCACAAACTCCAACAATGTCACTAAGGTGTTCATGGAGAATTGCTGTTACAAGTTCACTGGATGCCATACATGAGGACAGGAAAGCAGGTAGTGCAGTCTCTGATGTCTTGCAGACACAGCACCTCCTAGTCTGGCTGCAAGTGTAGCTTGCTATCACTGTCCATCTTCTTGAATAAGGTTGAGCACTTTTGTGAATATGAACCTCACAAGACGTATTTATGCAATATTGGGTTGCCAGATGAGGGTGCACAATTTAATAAATAGCCTGGGCAGTCTCAAGCTCTTTGTGAGAAGGTACAAGGTATCGTGGGCGTTTAGATTGCTTATTCGTTGTTCTCGAGAATTGCATCAATGGCATCAATTCCAAGAGGTACTCCAAGTAAAACGTTGTTTGTGGGGTTATTGGTTGGTGCACATGGTAGTATAGATCTCACTACATCGATCACTTGCTAATTGGCTGAGATTTCACATTTTGATGGATTACGGATGAGTCCCATGGCCTGTCCCCTTGTCATCATCTGAGCAAGATCTGCTAGAAAGAACTTCCTTGTGCCTGCCAGTGTACCATCATCCAGGAACCAGATGCTTAGCTCAGTGACTTCGTGCTTACCAAACAGGAGCATCGAATTCTTGCTGTATCCAGCTTAAATAAAATAGAAAAGATTAGGGAAATTTTCTTTTATGGGTGTTAATATCAAATCTCTTTCAGGAGATTAAATGCATTTTTGAAGTCTAGCGACCAGTTGCCATTGTGTGTGTGTGTGTCAGAGTTCTGTGTTTATTTCCCCTAATCTAACCTGAAATAATTATAAAAATCAAAATAAGAGAACGATAAGTAATTGACCTAGAGTAATATGCAAAAAAAAGAAAAGATGTAAAGTGAGGTTGAGTTGATGTGTGTGATAAATGGAGCCACTAGAAGCTTGTGATGCTTTTACGACGTGTAAACACACCAAGCACTGGCGTTTGTGTTTGGCGAGAATCCTTAAGTCTTCGTCTCTGGAATCTTTTATTGCATACATTACTGAATGAACATTTTGCCCTGGCGCCTTGTACATTTTAAAACTTTTTCTCTCAAGTGTTCATCCAGAGCACTGAATTACCACCGTTTTCACCCTCCCATTTTTTTCCTCCCTTAATGTTATAGTGCACGCCAGAATATTTCCAACTATGTGTGGGCATTTGAGGCACAATTTTTGGCTTAGTAGCAGTTTTTATCATTAGGGTGTTGACTGGCATGGGTGCTTAATAGAAGGCTGAGTGTAAGGTAAGATTTGCTTTAATGCATAATTACATGATATATATTTCAAAAGATAAAACTAATTTTTTTATTTTTTTTTTTATTAACACATCGGCCGATTCCCACCAAGGCAGGGTGGCCCAAAAAGAAAAATTTTCATCATCATTCACTCCATCACTGTCTTGCCAGAGGGGTGCTTTACACTACAGTTATAAAACTGCAACATTAACACCCCTCCTTCAGAGTGCAGACACTGTACTTCCCATCTCCAGGACTCAAGTCCGGCCTGCCGGTTTTTTTTTTTTTTTTTTTTAAATTTTTTCTTAAATAATTAAAAATAGGGAGTGGACCAAAAGGTCCTGAATTAAAAAAGAATTGATGAGTATGAATCTAGGCCTCTCAGCCTGTGTAAACCTCCATCACTGCTGGTAGACCAAAAGTGAACGGTCATCAATGCACAGGAACAAGTCCTGTGCAGCTTCCCGCTCAGAGGTTTACACTCAACCTCATCATCGAGGTTGGATTCATATCTGAGTTTCGGTCAAGGAACTCAGCATACATCATATAGAATTGATCCTATGAAGTATGATAAAACTAATATACCTATAAATTAATGGAGAAGCCTACTATAGGATCATGTTGCTTACGACCACTGGATTATAATAAGAACCTTGTGATATAGTGGTACATGGGGGTCAGTGAGGGGTGTAATCTTTAGCCACTACTTGGCTGGGATCATGGTTTTTAAATGGGAGTATAAAACCTAGCTGGGGTAAGCCAGGGAATGTTTAACCAGTTACGGGTTTTCATTTAACAAAGACCCGTATGAAGAGACTCATCATGGTAGTCCATCTTAGGACACTTGGCGTTCATTTTCTTTGAGGTGCATTATTATTTGCATAAAAGCGCTTTAATCGTATGGATAAAGCGAGTAATGCAGAAAAACTTGGATATCACATTTTTATCACGTGGTATTTATTTGTTTAGAGGGTTGGTCGGCAAGCCAGCAGAAGGCTGTAGCCAAACGACCAAACTTTTCACAGAGCAAGTGATCACGTGACTCGAGACCGTGAGTCAGTAGTAGTAGTAGTTCAAACTATTTCTCATGACAAAAAAAATACTACCACCTCTGGTGCATGGTACCTAGGTGTGGTACCCTGTGTCTGGACTGAATGTTAATTCCTTTTATGCTTAACATGATGTATCTTTTCAAGACATCAACTTTTTTAAATAATATATCTTTATTTCTACAAGTACATGTACAAGGTATACAGGCCTAGCTGACATCAATGACATACTACTATATAGAAAGCCGCTTGTTATGCAGAGCATTTCGGGCAAATCAGGTCAGTTTTGTCCCGGAGATATGACCCACACCAGTCGACTAACACCCAGGTACCCATTTTACTTATGGGTAAACATGGACAACCGGTGTAAGGAAACACGCCCAATGTTTCTACCCCTTTCCGGGAATCGAACTCGGACCCTCACAGTGTGAAGCGAGAGCTTTTGCCACCAGGCCACGGGGCCACTACTCTTAGTAACACTAATAAATACACTTACAAAGATGTTTTGTTCTTTGTCGCACTGGTGTCACAGTGAAGTTCATTTTGATTATTAAATTAATGAGCTTGTTTAATAATTATTGTTTATCACCTTAACCTTGCTTTACTTAGTATATACGCGCGCAGTTTTAATGCTTGGCTTTATTCCTAGTAATCTTTATAGTCTGGTCTGTGCAGTCCTCGCCTTGTGTGGCAGACGACAGGTCGTGACATTTCACTGTGAATCAATAAGCCTTTGTTTTAGTTTCTTCTAGAAAATTATTTTATGTATTAGAAAACATATGAAGCTGCTCTTTATACTTGGGTGTATATATGCATGTATAATTAATACACACACACGGGGTTAGGAGCTATGAATCGACCCTTGCAACCACAAACAGGTGACTACACAACCACACCACACAACAAGCCAAGTGTCTAATCAACAGGTGCCTGTGACAAAATTTAAACTAACACGGTAGCGTGGCCGAGTGGTCTAAGGCGCTGGATTTAGGCTCCAGTCTCTATGGAGGCGTGGGTTCGAATCCCACCGCTGCCAGAATTGTTTTGTAGCTACCAGCGAAGAGGCGGGACCAGGAGCTGTGAATCGAACTCTTTTACTATATATAGGTGAGTACACACACATTTTTAACACCGACGGTATCCCACCGAGGTAAGGTGACCCGACAAAGAAGAGAACACTTACACTGTCATTCCTTCAACCACTGTCTTGCCAGGAGAGCACCGCCATCACAGTGCAGATGGTCATCCAAGCCGAAACATCTTCACCTCTTATTAATAGTGCAGGTACTGTACTTCCCACCTCCTGGACTCAAGTCCGGCTAACCAGTTTCCACGAATCCCATCAAAAATGTAAACTTGCTAACGCTCAACAACACGTCATAAAACCACTTGCCTCCACTCTAACGTGGTCACACAAGCGCCTATTAGATGTCCACGCCCCTAGCACGTAAAATATTGTTTATTCTCTCCCTCCAACCTTCTGGGGTGTCCCTTACCCCTCCTTCCGTCTACCCTAGATTTATACACCACAATAGTCATCCTACTTTGGTTCCAACCTGTTTAAATTTCGAAATCACCTCAACCTATTTTCAACCCTCCGAATAATAATTCTGAAAACCTCACAACTTCTAATTTTCAAGTCCCAAATTCTCTACATAATATTCAAACGCATCTTCACTGCTCCCCCTCCTCCTTGCTGCAACGTTTAAAACCCATGCTTCACACTCATAACAATTCAAGTACCGCTATACTCGGGTACACTCCACATTTTGCCTTCATGGATCAAGTTCTTTGTCTCCACAGATGCCTCAGTGCACCATTCGTTGATTCAATGGTTAAACCTCATCTTTCATAGACCCGTCTGCTGAAAAGTTCATTGCTAAATATCTGAACACATTTACTTCCTCCATACCCGATCCTTCCGATCTAATATCCAGTCTTTCATTGCCTAGTTTAATGTTGCTCTCATTACTTTGTTCTTTCCTATGTTTGCTTTTAATTATTTTACACACCCTCCAAAATTCTCCACCAACCATTGCAACTTTTCTAAAGTCTCCCAAAATAACTGTGTCATCGACAGAAAGCAACTGTGACAACTCCTCTTTGTATCAAATTCGGTATATTTTAATCTCAGAACTCTCTCCTACATACTGTTGTTCACAACTCCATTTTGACATATGTTTTAATGTAGATAAATTTATAAATGCAAAAATTTCATTATTTTTCTGTAAGCATTATTCACTTACATGCCTCGTGTAAACATTTGGTTTACACATCACATACCCTTCCTGAAATCTTGTTCGTCTGCTATCGAACTTTCTGTTTTACCCTTAATTGTTTAAGTAATATCTATGCCATACACTTTACCGGGATACTTAACAGATTTATTATCCTGTAATTCTTACTTCTACACAGGAACCATACAAGCTCCCAGTCAATCTCTTGGTACCCTTCCCCTTTCAGGCGTATGTGGACCAAATACATCAACCACTCCAAAACTATATTTTCACCTGCTTTTATTATTTCCGTCTTGATCCCATTTATCTCAACTGCATTTACCCGCTTTAAATTCTACCCGTTGCCTCATGCACTTCCCCCAAACTCACATCTGGCTCTTCCTCACTCCTACAAGGTCTTATGCCTCCCTGCCTAATGCAAGAAATCATTTCCTCGGTTTCTTCATCAGCAGTTAACAACTCAAAATATTCCTTTCATCTTCCTGGTACCCACCACCCCATCTAATGGTTTCTCTGTTTTTAACTATTAAATTCATTTGTTTTCTAGGCTTTTTCAACTGATTCATCTCACTCCATATATATATATATATATATATATATATATATATATATATATATATATATATATATATATATATATATATATATATATATATATATATACATATATATATATACATATATATATATATATATATATATATATATATATATATATATATATATATATTACACGCACGCGCGCGCGCGCACACAAACAAATTACATAGTACTTTCGCCAGATTTGGGATCTGACCGAGTGGCGAAAGTACTGTGTACTTTGATACAGACTCTGCAGGTTGGAATCCTGCTTATATATATTTAATATATTATTTATTTTATTTATTGTTACTAGAATGATCATTTGCCAAGTAATTACCATAATGAGCACTTAACATTTAGGTTGGGTAACTCAAAATTAATTTACGATGTCATAAAAGTCAGCAGATCAGCCTAGGGACACACTGATGAACTCTGCTTTAACAATATCATAATTAGTGATTATCAGTTTATTCACTCAGAATACGATTTTATTGCAATATTTCGATTGATATTAATGTGGTTTCCTGTTTCAAGTATATACGTGAGACTTACTTGGTGGATGATAGCGCTGTCGTGTTGGGCACGGTGACAGCGTTCTGCAACTGTCGACCTCCACGGCGCTGCTGGCGTATTGCTTTCTATTGGCATTGAATTGCTACTTAATAGCGCGGTGAGTGAAGCTGATTATATATATATATATATTGTGCCGATTATAAAACGGGTCAATTAGCAAGAATCATCTAAATTAAGTCTTTCAAATTTTCTATACGTTTAAAATATATTTTCATTTATTTAATGTAGAATTTATATTTTTGTACCAGAGAAACTTGAAACCTACCTAACCTTATACAACAAGCGCAATTTAATTTAGCCTAACCAATAAATATATTTGATACGTTAACATTAATTTAATAATAAACAAACACAATGAAATATATTTCGTTATGTTCAGAATGATTTTGGAACTATTGCATACACAAATTTTCACTTGTTTTAAATGGCAGTGACGTTGCTTTTTGCAAAATAGAAAGTTTTACTAATAACATATATATATATATATATATATATATATATATATATATATATATATATATATATATATATATATATGCATGCAATAAGATCACAGTAAGCAGGTGATATCACAATATGCAGAACAACCACTGTGAATAAAATAGTGAAATTCCACGTACTTTCGTGATTTCTCAAATTATCAAGGAACTGTAAAAATAAAAGATCAACAAAAAGGCATATAAGGACGAGATTACACCTCGCTGTCAACTACAACACCTGATCTTTTTATGATGAGGTAGGCAGGTAGTCAAGGATCTGTCAAACACAGCTTATATTCTACTAAAGCTTTAAGAATTTAACTTTATTGATTATAAATGAATCCAATTTGTTTAATCCTAAAGCAATATTCATATTAATTTCATTTTTTTATGAAACTTTATTCTATTATATTTCTCTCGAAAATGGATCTGCTTGATATAACTTTCTCAGCCTATTGAAAATCAATTGGACTGTTAAAATCTCTTGCATGAATAAATAGAGCATTAGAATCTTGTCCACTTCTAATGCAGTAATAAACTTTCACATTTTTTACAAGGATTCTTGTAGATACGCCCGTCACCATTTTTTGGGTTAGTTTTTATAAAATTTTTTTTTTTAACTATCAAGATTTTTAAATACAACTTTGATATTAAAATTCTTAAGTAGAGAAGGTATATCAAGAAAGCTTTCATGGTAAGGGAGGAATATTTTTAGTTTAATTCGGTTGATTGTCCTTTTTTGAAATTTATAAAGTATTTCTTGCAATTTTAAAATATTTATCTATTAAGTGTTTTGGATATTTTAGATCAATACTTATTTCATAAATTTTCAAGATTTCTTCATCCATGAACTCTGGGCTGCAAATACGCAAACTCTCAAAAACATTGGTCCTGAAGTTGGTTCAGTTACCATCTTCATGTGATCCTGAAGTTAGTTTAATTTCTGTCGTTTATGTGTGATACTGACGTTAGTATAGTTCTGTCGTTTTCATGTGATTTTGAAATTAATTTAGTTACTGTCGTCTTCATGTGATCCTGAAGTTAGTGTAGATGCTGTTGTTTTCAGTTGATTCTGAAGTTTAAATGCTGTCTTCCTGTGGTCCTGAAGTTGAGTTAGTGCTTATTGTCTTCATGTGATCCTGAAGTTAGTTTATTTAAATTTCATATGGTTGGGAATTAAACAATGAATGTGTTTTTCAGATGGTTGGGATGGTATCAATGGTGGTTTTACTTAAGTGTGCTTTCCATCTCGTTTTGGTTCTTTTCGTTGTATTTTTTGCTGACTTTTTCTTTGTAAATCCAGTATGAGTGTCGAGATTTCAGGACCAGTTACGGTTTGCTAAAATCCCAAAGTTAATCAAGTCTCGGATGAAAGGCAGACAGACTTGTTGTATAGAGAGGAAACTCTAGATGTTTTAGTCCAAAGTTTGGGGAATAATTATGAGTGGCCAAGCACGGTATTGACGTTTTTCTTTCCTTGTTACATACATCTCTACAAGTCTATCAATTCAGATTTCAGTCTGGTAGAAACATCAATGAATTTCTGTTTCAACCTTGACGAAAAGTCAGGTGCAGAACAAGATTTTTATTGTGACAACGTTTGTCTCTTTGTAGAGCTATCAGCCTTCGCAAATAGCACATGCACAACGACAGCATCGTAGCTTCAGAAGGATATCGTTTAATTATTTTTTTTTTCCACCGTAGTGTGCCGAGAGCAAAATACTTGGACACTGCGTGAGAGGTTTCATATATTCACACTGCTGTATTCAGTCGCTGCATTTACTATCTCGCACTCTGTGCTCGCACAATCTCGGCACTTAATCTCTGTGTCTGCACTTCCAATACCTTTACAAACACAAATCCTACCCTCGCACACCTCGTAGTCTCTGCATCTCTGCACTCTATCTCTACGCTAATAGTTATTACATTGTCTGTGTCCTCACAGTTTTTGCACTTAGTTTCTGCGTCTCTGTCCTCAGTCTCTGCACTCACACAGTTCCTACACTGGTTTTACATTCAATCAGGAAATCTGCAAATAATCCCCACTTAGGCGACACGCCGCGCCTTATCGTATATTCTTTCATTTAATTGAAAATGAGTTGTGTTGTTTATTAACAAATATAAGTGGGAAAATACTCCATGTGTCAGATTTCGGTTGTTTGTTTTATGTATGGTGAATTTAATTATTTTTTTAAGTTTTCTTTATCTTCCTTGAGAGTGCCTTTTCCAGGCTTTTGGAACCGATGGGTTTGCTTGAGAAACACTTAGGTAGGTTCGTCAGGAAACAGGACAAGTGTTTCCTGACGCGGGTCTTAGTCATATGTTGACTCACGAAATCGTGATGACAAGATTGCAAACAAACCATACCACGGGCGGGGCTAGAACCCGCGGTCAGAGTCATAAAACTCCAGATCGACTCGTTAGCAATCATGTCATTACGATTTCGGGAGTTATAATGACGACTTTGAGGGGACTTGAGCTAGAGTGCGTCATGGCCACGCTGGCGGAGATTCGTCTGTAAAAACTCGCATTTGTGGTCACAGTGGTGCCTATGTTAACATTTCTATAGTATATAAATATACCTAGTTGGATGAATCTTATTGTAGCCAGCTGACCCAGTGGCTAACGCGTCGGTCTGGAGTTTTATGACTGACCGCGGGTTCTATTTCCTCCCGTGGTATGGTTAGTCATAGGACCCGCTGCTGAAGCTTTAGGTCATCTGACCGAGATCTTTCGCTGGCTTACCGGTCTACCCCTTGAAAAATTTATAGTTATAATTATAACCATTTCATATAGTTTGATCGCCTTCTGGCTTTTAACACTGGTGTATCTTGCTTAGAAGGATTTGCCAATTTTATTGACGAAATTAAGATAACTGAAATAATGGGTTGCATGCGAGTGTTTGTGAATGCCTCTTCAGCTCGGCTTCAAATTTTAAATGCTGGTTTAAATTGCTTTTGGACTCTGTTGATACTTTAACCACTCTTTTGTCTGGTAGTTCATAGGATATGTTTAGATTCCAGCTTCTTAGAAAATAAACAAGTATCAAATTTGTTTTCTTAGATTACTATAGAAAATTTAAAATAGGAAATAACTAAGAAAAGCAAACTGAAGAATACTGAATATTCACATTTTTATGGCGTTTTTAAGTATCACAAGATTAGTTCTACTTTAAATATCATATTTTCAGATAGTGTTTTCTTCTTCCTCCCATCTCATCTTAACATCAAATTTTTAACGCTAGTGAACTATAAATAAAAGAAATATGTTGTAACTATTTACATGGGTAGTTTTTCTCTTTTTAACTTTAATAAATTTATGTAGTTTCCTTGCGATAACTTAAAGAAATCCTACTCTGATCGGCTTAAGACTTTCAGCACTAGTATATTGTTACTAGTATATTGTTACTGGAGTTGTGGGGCTATTTTTCCAATTTTAATTTGAATATGGGGAGGTATTATTTTCTTTGAAATAACTTAGAGTATGATTTTTCTGAGCGGCTTCGGTTTTTAATGGCTGTTGTTGTTTTTATAAAGGAGGATGATACCATTCGGGTTAAGGCTGTGCGGAAGAAAATTTGTAACTTACTAACATCGTCAATAAACTTCAAGTTGGTGGATTTCGTATTTCGTGTGATGACTGGAAAATGCTTCTCCCGGTCGACTTCAAACCTTTAGCGGTGGTGTGTTTATCTCAAAGGAAGGTTCATATTAATTTTGGGTTGTGAGAGTTTTAATTTGCTAATTATTGTTAAATTGGTTTCCTACGGTAACTTTCAAATGCATCTTCTGAATGACTTCAAATTTTAACTTAGTGCGTCTTCCTTAAAATAAGATATGGATTGATTTTAGGCTGTATTGGGGCCAATTTGCGAATTTTGTTGAAATCGGGAAATGGAAATACTTGTTTCCATGCAATAATTTGTGAACACCTCACTCAACTTCAAACCTTTAACGCCGAAAACTTGAGAATGCAGCTTCCAAGTATCTTCAAACTTTAACTACTTGTGTATTTGGGGCTATTGATATATATTTTTGCAATAGTGAATGGCTCTTCTACTTGTCTATAAAACTTTCACAGTTGCTGCATCTTACTGGAACTTTCAAACTGGTTTTGGACTCTGTGGGTGCCAGAGCTCAAAACCAATTTTTATTGAAGAAATTAGTATATTCTCTGTGTGATAGCTTGTGACTGTATCTTCTGATATACTAAATCTTCACCGTTGGTATTGAATTACATTAGAAATTAACGCCGCACTCCACATTTTGAGTGCACTGATGTATAGGGTTATGGATAACGAGTACAGTACACCTTGGTTGCGCAGCCACCGAAAGGTATAATGTACCCGTATTTTTTTCTAAACACAAGTACTGGGTGTTTTAAGTTTTATGACTTAAACGTAACTTCAAGTAACATTTTATTCTACGTAGTTTTAATTCATTTAAATAACTAAAGAGCGTTTTATATATATTCTATTTTTTTAAACATGTAGTTACAGTAGGAAGATGGGTTATAACAGAGAGAGAGAGAGGAGGAGGAATATTGGGGTGTCTCAAAGTATCGGTATCGGTGTGCATCAGCTGATTTTGATGGTATCGTAATCGGTCTACAGCTGAGTATCGGTACCCGAAAAATTTATGTTTATCGTCCCATCTCTAGAGAAAGAAACATAAACATGTATTTAGAATACTTTAATCAATTTTGAATTGCGAGGGAATATTGACATGACTGTTCTGGTACCTCATATTGCTGGCCCTTGCCTTGCAAGGTGTTCTGGTCTCACAGAAAACACAAGCAAACAAGCCTTTCTCTTACGCTGAACAATGAAGCTATTAAAAACGTACCTCTTAAATTTCGTAGTCCGTTGCACTACTACTACGCTTGTCTGCACTACTAACAGCGTTGCGGGATTAATAGTAAGAAAGACGTGGTGGAACAGACAAAAAATATTGATCCTCTTGGCAGACATGTCGATAAAGTAACAAAGAGATACATACCCTTTGACTAACAGACTGGTAGATATACAAGATCGACAAAGTAAAACTGGCCACAAATGCATCCTTCACGTATGTGTTATAACACAGGAGGAGAGTGGGTATATGTTAAGGTTCCTCGACGTGCATGACTAAGGATGTTGAGCCACTGTAAAGAGACGTATTAGACGACTACAACATTGTGGTGATGGTTGTCCCTTGTGTTAACTAGACGTAATAGTCACCATAGATTTTACTTTTTTATTTTTTGCACATTAGAGATGAGACGGACAAGAAAGAGGTGGGGAGGCTAGCATTCAAGTGAAGTGAACAGGATAGGAAAACAGGAGGAGGAAGGAGATGGTTAAATGGAGGTAAATGAGAAACTGAGTACACTATTGGGAATATTTCGATTTTATTAAACAAAATTGGGTACATCAGCAGAGCGCTGCTGCCCTGTTCTGTTTGACAGTTACACACTGGGTGCAAAAGCTTAGGAAGAAGAGGGGTAGACGGCTGGAATGGGTAGGAATAGGTAAATAAAGGGAAATGTGTAGTGATATAAGAATTGGAAGGAGCAATGAAAAGAATGTCTAAACTTCCTTCAAGGAGAGGGAGGAGTGCCTTGATCCTGGAGAAGGACTCTTAATTCAAGGAATTAAAGCTACCCAGTCTTTCTCGGATCAAATCTGATTAGTTCCCAGTCTCCAGGCGCGGTAAAACATGACTATAACAATATTAACACAGGAAATGCGAGGTGAGGTGAGTAAAAGTAAACGAGAGGTGAAAGGTCGGTCCCCTCCCCCCTCTTACACACACACACACACACACAGGTGAGAGAAAATCTCAACACGTAAAAAGTGATGAAACTATAAAAGGAATGGGACTAGATAACATTTGCATGGGAGCTGAGAGAAGGAGCAGAACAGCAGTGTGACCCAACAGCGAAGATCTTCAACCAGTTGCTCCAGACGAGATCGCTGCCAGAAAACTAGAAAATGGCCAACATGATCCTCATACATAAGGAATTAAACAGACAGGAGGCACTAAATTACAAGCCAGGATCCTTAACGTGACTATTATCAAAACTTTTGGAAAATATTTGATGGAAAATGATACTGGATCATATGGAGAGAATATTTTTTAGAGAAAACCAGCACGATTTAGGGGTGGGAAATCTTGTCTTACGAACGTGAGTTTTTGACGAAGTCCCTGATTTAAAATGTGAAAAACGGAGATGGTGGATTGCATCTTTTTTGGACTGCAGGAAAGTATTGAACAGAGTATTACATTAAATACAAATTCAGAGGACCTGGTAATACATGAAAGATACGAGAGTGAGGAGCGGGTTCCTACATGGATCTGTACTAAGACCACTAATGTTCTTAATGTATGTAAACTATCTGCAGAAAGGCTGGAATTGTGTGTATGTCTGATAACACTATAAAACATGAGAGAACAGAAATAGTAGGATATGTGGGATGAAGATGTATAGTTGTGATATCGAAATGTATAATTGTGACGTTCGTGTGTTATGAAGTTATTGGAGAGGGTTTAAATGTGGTGTAGCTATGATGGGAGTGGTGTAGGTATAATGTTCAAGCCTAGTTCCCTACCCTCTCCAGCACCACACAGGGAGGGGAGGGGACCTGAAATAACACACACACGGACCCCACTTTCGCTAATGAAACATCTCTTTGCTCTTAGCATTGTACGTGTTAAATCCTGCCTTAAACATACACGCAAACGTACACACTGACATAGGCGTGTGAACAAAAGCATATACAAACTGACCTAGGTATATGCACATAAGCATATGTGCACATTGGCGTAGGGGCGTGCACGCAAGAACACGCTGTCCTAGTCGTGTGCACGCAAGAACACGCTGACCTAGTCGTGTGCTCGCAAGAACACACTCCCAATCATGTGCATGGAAACATATACACAGGCTTACTCACACCCAAAGGCCTAAAGTGTATGCAAGCACATACTTCTGCCTACTTGATTCCCCACAAGCGCATACATAGGCCTTGCATGTGAACACAAGCGTGCACACAGGCTTTGCATGTGCACACAAGCATGAGTGAATGCATTTGTATACAAACACACACGAAGATTTCATTTTCATTGTTCTAAGCTGATTGACAGTCGACAGGGGTTAAATACACACACAAATATATTTTTTGTGTCACATTTGAGTGCACAGCGGGATTATTTACTGTTGTTTTTATATACCGTGTGTTGCAAAATATTGCCTGTTAGCGAAAAATGATTTATATCCAATAAAAAATACTGTATACCTATTACAACTAATCATCCGCAAAATATTATGCTAACCAAAAATACTGTCCATCGACTAAAAATATCGTCCAACTCAGAATACAGTCAATCAAAATATTATGTATCGGTTAAAAAAGCTGTCCATCGATTAAATAGACTGTCCATCGGCTAAGAAATACTGTCCATCATTCCGCTCCACAAACACCAATGTCGTCAGCTCTCTTCAGAATCCGACCAACAGTTGACTTTGCTAGGCTCAAATTTTCAGCAATCTGTCTGATACTCAAATCAGTTATAATACTTGCACGCTTCCTAGGTGTAACATCCATCATGAATTTCAGCAGTAATCATGAAATGAAGGGGAGAATTTTGCGAAACCACATACTCATGGAAAACGTTTGTGGGAATAATAGCCTTACAGAACAGCATCTGTTGTAGCACTGACGAAAGTCGTAGGGTAACACTGCAGCTGGATAGTTGCCAGAAGTCGGTAGCAAACTCTTCTGAAAAGAAATGAACCCAAACTACATTAATTAAGCCAGAGACTAAGACATATTATGAGATAATCCCAAGATTTGCTCCTGTCCCAATTAATTTGCATATTGTAACAGATAATATAAAGACAAATAGTATAATAAAGATAGGGACAGTGACTATATTATTCCACTCAAATACAGTTTATTAATACTTATACAATAATATAATTGTGAAAAGGAGAAAGGGATCGGATATTAAGATAAATGAGGATGGTACATAAATTATTGAGACAGGGAATACAGTTTAGCTGACGAATCGAATATTACACGTACACAGTCGGTTAGCATCTAGCCACAGATCCGGATCAAGACCTGCACGGCACGAGCACGGCTCCCAGCAAGTGCTCTGACCAACGTCTCCCTCTCAGGTCTTTTGTTCGAGAAGGCGAATATCGCTAAATTAACGAGTGGTTGTTAATTTTTCTCGGAATTCTGATACTGAAGGGGGGGGGGGAGGAGAAGGCGGACGAGCCTTTATGTAAAGCACAGGTTGTGTGCTTCCATGGAGGGTGACCCCCTGGACCTTGGAGTTAAACTACCCAACCTTGGCGGGAGATGGACGTTGGGTTAATTTTTTCGTTTGAAAGAATCTTGTAGATGTTTACTTTATTATAAATGTGGGTATGCAGAGACGATCTTAGTTTAGGTATAGATCTTTATAGGGACAGGATAGATAGCTTAGATTAGTTGAAGATTGCTTAGGATATTTTATGTAAAACCTATACGCTATTTTTAAATGAATCTCAACAAGAGCTCACATTTTAAGGAAGCTTTGAGTCCGACCTCTGAAACCAATCGCCCAACTCTCGAGGCGGGTACTGCGCTGTATGACCCTTGGGGTTTAGCGCTTCTTTTGATTATGATGATAATAATAATCGAGGCAGGTAGAAGTGGTGAACACTTTGTTGGGTGACTGAACATTGAACACCCACCCCAGACCAATCTCCAGACCCCGAATGAGGACTGGACAAAGTCCTCTTCCAAGACCGACCTATGAGATACCAGCCCCCTGGTGGGTGGGAGTTTCTCGCTTACTATCATCTCGTCCTCAGGTGGGTAGCCACTATCTCGCATCGCATTCCTCCCTGGGGTTCCATTTCCGGGTTCATTCCGAACATGGAGCACCTGCACGTCGCTCAGGAAGCAGCACAGTGATAGTAATTCCAAAACCATACAATACAGACCACCCGAGGGAGATGCGTCTTACAGGAAGTTGACACTTGGAGACCGTACAGACATTTCCCATACTGCCCTGAGTATTGGAATAAACCCCTTTGTGTGTCCGAGTGCTGGAATAAACTCAGCTTTGCTGTTGGTGTGATGGAGTAAGCTCAACTCAGACAGGACTTGCCTTTTCTTCTGGGTGTGACATTTACTCGCTGTAAATCATGAATGTCGCCCTAGAGGAGAGTTGCCTCACAGGTTTGTTTGTCCTGCCTGTCTGCTTGGCTGACTTCTGAGCTTTCCCTCTGCCTGTCTTCTTGCTTGCATGCATGCCTTCTTGCTTGCATATCTACCGCCCACTTACCATCATGCCTGCCTACATGCCTTCCTGTCCGCCTTCATAAATGAACAGACATCGCAATCTAAATAATCCATCGAACGCAACATCTTACAAAGTGCAGTCGCTGTACTGTTTACCTCCGAACTTCTGAAGTTCTGTCTTAATAGCAATTGAACCTCTTGACCATGTCTGCATCCTTTTAGGTATTGAGCTACAGGCATATGATTGGCCGATTAGATATTTGCATTAACAGCAAGTGTACCTAACAAAAGTGGCCACCTGAGTGTACGTATGATATTTCAACCCAAGTAATAGTAACTCCAGCGTTGAAATCTTTTAAGATGGCATAGCTAGTAAATGCTTAGAAAAATGCTTGAAGATGTTTTTATCGCTCTTCCGAAGTCTCAGCTTTGGCTGATAGATTTCATTACCTGATTAAGAAACCCATCTTGTGTTATGGAGTATTGCAAGCTTTTGTTCCAACAGTGTAAGTACAGTAGTATGCATATTAATTGGGATAGTGATGAAATAAGACATGTATTTGGAAAATTAATGTTTATTTGAAAAATATACGGCAGTGATATGGCTGATAATTGATTTAATAAGAGATAGGAATATCCTTTGCTTTAAAAAGCATTGTTACATGCTTTCGCATAGAATCGATCAATGTTGAACACATTTTGGCAAGTTCTTCGTCTTTGTACCAGGTACTCATAACAGCAGCAGTTGGCTTCTCCACGGTTGAACAGTCCTGTTTCATGATCCTGAGTTTGGCTCTTGCTTATAGATTCTCAATTGGGTTGAGGTCATGAGAATTTTCAGGCCAATTTATAGGGTTTAGCCCACTTCCTTCGAAGAATGTAAGTATTTTACTAGAAATGTGGCATGGAGCAAGACCCTGCTGGAAAATACCTCCTCCGTCAGGAAAGTCTATACACACTGGGAAGCAAATGAATTGTCAGAATTGCCTTGTATTCGTCACTGTTCATCATTCCTCAACAGTAACAAGCCATCTGGGGCCTTTAGCAGTAAAACTACCACATGCTGTCCATGCTGAAGAGGTTCGCCTTTACTTCATCTCAATACCACTGATCTGTACCCATGTACTTCAAAATGCCCCTCACCTGAAAATATAACTTTTCTCCATTCATCTGTCGTCCATCCCTTGTAATCGAATGCCCACCGCAGCCGTTTTTTCTTCATAACAGTCGTCAATAATTGTTTCTTTCCTTAAAGTTGGCAGTTCTGCCAACTTCAAGGAGCCTTCGTCGAACTGTTGAAAAATCAGCATTTACGCTAGCACCCCACAATCACCAGTGTCGTCAGTTCTCTTCAGAATCCAACTGACAGTTGACTTGCTAGGCTCAAATTTTCGGCGATCTGTCTGATACGTAAATCAGCATGTTTTTTAAGAGTTACAATACCTGTACGCTTCCTAGGTGTAACATCCATCATGAATTTCAGCAGTAATCATGAATTGAAGGGGAGAATTTGGCAAAACCACATTACTCATAGAGCACGCTTGCAGGAATAGCCTTACAGAAATACAGCTGTTGTAGAACTGACGAGAGTCGCAGGGTAACACTATAGCTGGATGGTTGCAAGTAGTCTGTAGGAAACTCTTCGGAAAAGAGAAGAACTCAAACTACATTAATTAAGTCGGAGATTTAAGACATACGAGATAATCCCAAAACTACTGCATCATAAAGAGTAGGGTGAGCACTACTGGGATTGCTACCAGTTATGTTTAATATATAAAATTTTCCTCACAGCAGATCTCTTGTAACATACACCACCTCCTTCGCCTCTTTAACCCCCTAAACATAACCCCACGCACCCCACTCCCCACGCACCTCACTGTGTTTTCACCTTCCCACTCCATCTCACCTCCCTACTTGCCTTTCACCATGTAAATCAATACTGTGTCCTAGGCCTAGTCACAGGTTGAGAGAAAGAGGTGGGGGAGGAGGGAGGCAGGCAGGGAAAGGTGGTTTCTTCTACTCCCATTTATCTGCAGATATTACGATCCACGCTTGATATTTGCCCCAAATTATTTCCGCCCACGTCTGATATTATGCAAATTCACTTGCAATTATATAACTATCCCATTACCACCCAAACTATATATTTGTTTTAAATCGGTAATTTTTTTTAATAACAAATTCATACGGTACACGGAATACATAGATGAAAATAACAGAAAACCAGAAGTTCATATCAAGACTGTATGTTGAAAAAGACAAGCAGTGTTCAAGCTGTATTTAACTTTCTCTAGATAGTTAGAGATCAGGATAGTATAACAGAAATGTTATTTACTATTTGGCTCATTAAGGTTTCTACGCGAGCAGTTATTGCGAAGATACACGTATTTAGACGAATAAGTTTGGTAATTTAATTCAATGATAACACAACCAGACCTTGGAAACGCCATTTGACATGACCTTGCAAACACTATATAACCTTGTAAACACCACGTGACATGACGTTGACAACACTAACATAATTAGGTGTATATGCTGCTCCTGTTTACCTAACAGGAAATAGATACCTGGGTGTTAGCCGACTGGTGTGGGTCGCATCCTGGCGGGTGGTATACTTCAGATAGGGCTGGGCTTTGAGTTGATCTGAGGTAGGATAACAGCCTGTAAAGTTGATTCGTGTAAAAATAAAAAAATACAACTATTCGGTATATTATGTAGATGCTGTGTGGAGAGAGGGAGGGATGCAGGAAGAAGGGAGGGACGGAAGAAGGTTAGGGAAAGGGAGTGGGATAGGGAGAATTGTAGGTAGGTAGGGAGGGAAGGAGGGAATGATGGGCATGAAGAGAAAGATTGGATGGGAGGGAGGGAGTGAAAAGAGTGATGAGGGAAGGAAAGGAGTTAAAAGAGGGGATGTATAGATGAATTGATGGAATGTAGAAAGGATGAGTAGTAAGAATGGGAGAGAGTGGTTAGAGCAGGTAGGAAAGAAGGGAGTGAGGGGTTAGGGTAAGGAGGAAAAGAGGATTTTATAAAAGGTAGGAAGGGAGGAAGCCTAACCGATAGCGAGATAAATATTAATAAAGACAGCTGTTGCCATGACACCATAACATCCACTTACATAACATGGGACGGAACCCACAGGCAAAACCATTTTTCACTTGCAATTTTTTCATTCTCCTATTTACGGTTGCATGCTTAAATACAACTCGCTTTAAACGAAGTTTCATTAAAAAAGAGTCATTTTTAGTACAAGTTTGTCTAGGAATTTCATTGTCATGTAACATTTAGAAGAATTAAATTTAATCTTGTATAAGCTGAAATGAGCCCCGGTAATAGGGTTCGATCAAACATGAAGGGGTTGCTTGGCGGAGTTGCAAGCATTAGTCACTAGGTGAATAAAATTATGAATCTGGATGATTCATTAGCTTTCGACCCTGGATTTGATTTATTAAGCTCTACTTCATCTCCAGCCTAAGAAGCTTTAGGTAGAAACTGTGCTGAGATGCAGCGTAACGGACCCTAAGTTAGAGTTCTGGACAAACTTTGGTTACGGAATCGTACCAGCAGGTGCACGCTAGAGGGAGAGGAACCAAGTGCTCCACTATACTCAGCTGTATGACCCCTGTGGTTTAGCGCTTCTTTTGATTATAATAATAATAATAATAATCCACTATACTCACTCTATCAGTTACCTTGTGTGAATGACACAACTTATTAAGTTTAATACAGCTTTCAAGATGTTAATGCTCCATTAAAATGATCATTATCTGATCGAGTGGTTTTTTCCTGATAAATAAGTTAACAAAGACAACAAATACATCGGCATATTTCGTGTTAACTAAAGTTCACAAATAATTACCTGGAGAGTTTACCTGGAGAGAGTTCCGAGGGTCAACGCCCCCTCGGCCTGGTCTGTGACCAGGCCTCATGGTGAATCAGAGCCTGATCAACCAGGCTGTTAAAAAAAAAAAAAAAAAAAAAAAAAAACGTGGTAATAATATGTAAGGTTAAATAATAATCCTAATAATTATTAGTTATTATTATCATCATCTTCGTCATCTTTACCAAATGCAACAATAAAGGAAATAAAATTGCATAAATTACTTATGTAGGAACGCATGCAGCAAGCACGAACAGCCTAACTAACCAAATAAAGGCGTCAAAAGGGAGGCCTGTTAAGACAAAGTCGCGACTAAAGGATTTAGTGAAACCAGACGTGGAAGAAGACATCCTTCGGTCTGTTAACTTGGAATAACTCAAGAAAGCCAATTAATATGGCTTATCATCATTGGATTCCTGCCCTATAATGTGATCCACAGGAACTGACTAGCTTCTACGTACCTTCTTACTACTGGTTTAGAGACAGCAGTTGTTAGGAAACCCGGATCCTTTGTGTTTTAAAAAAGAGGTTCTAGCAGTGTACCATAGAACACTCAAATGAATATGCAGAAATAATAAGCCCCGCCCTGCCTTACTTGTTTAAAAATTCTAGCTGTGGCAGGTGGAGCTGTGATGCCGGTGAAGGGCTCTTGATTCAAGGAATAGGAGCTACCCTCCTTTCGATGAAACCTAATTGCCTCACATTCCCGAGGCGCTGTATGATCCCTATGTATATAGCACTTTCCCATGAATATAAAAGTAATGATAATTTTGTGAGAAATTTGCTGAATTCATGTGTGAATACTTTTCTCATGTCTTTTATATGTCATGAAACAATTTTCTTAGGTAATCCTATTTTGTGTAAATTCTGATATATTGAATGTTTCTGCTCTTGAAGTAAATTCATTAAATTAAAAATCATATATATGACGGCCACTCTCTGAATTATTTATGCTTATAAAACACATTCAGTAATGTAATTGTCAAAGGTAAGCGTAGCAAATACATAAATTTTGTAATATTGTTATATTTTACTATGAACGAATATTGATGAACATTACAACAAATAAGTGAACTAGTTGTTGATGTACCGACTCCATGTTAAGATACCTGATTAAATATTACAAGTATAACACAGTAACTAACACCAAAATTATTTGATCTTCAAGTTCACATGTAACGTCAAGTGATTCCTTATAACAAGTGAAATGTCACTGGTATAACAGGTTAAAGGACATTGTTATAACAGGTTAAAGGACATTGTTATAACAGGTTAAAGGACATTGGTATAACAGGTTAAAGGACATTGTTATAACAGGTTAAGGGACATTGGTATAACAGGTTAAAGGACATTGGTATAACAGGTTAAAGGGCACAAGAAAAGGATGGTGAAGGGCTCTTTATCTATAAATTTAAATCTACCCTTACCTTCTTGAATCAAAATTTATTATTTTTCATTCCCTGGGTGATGTATAACCCTCAACACGTTGTTTAATGCTTCAGTGTTAATAATAATAATAAAGGTCAACGGTCAAATAGACCAGATATAACATATAACTGGTTAAGGGTTAACAATATAAGGTATGCTAACTGTTAATATTCTTGATACCACCTAACTGTTGAAAGCAGGTTTTCTTTTTAAACTCTATTAGGTACACAGGCACTCTGCAGAAACCTTAGTTTATATGACTTACATTGTTAGAACATTACACCTTAATGTGACACTTAGGTTATAAGAAGAATCGCAGTGGGCTGTTGCCCAGTTCTGTATGATAGTTAATTTCTGTAAACATAAGCTAGCTATGTTTACTTATCATATTTCATAACTTTGGATGGGTTTAATGTATCACGTAATGATGCCGAATTAGCAGAATGAAAATTTGTTTTTACTATAAATCAGCGGAAATTAATCTGAACTTAACGAAAAAAATATATATACGTAATTGATTTTAAGTAATGTTAAATAAATTTAAACTGACATATGCTATACATAAAATGTAGCTAAAAAAATTATATATATTAAAAAAGTATATATATTATTGTAACCACGAACGAGTGGTATTGAATCAATAACTGCGACTAGCCGAGGACTCGAACCCATGTAGTTTTGGCCCGCCTCATTGTAATACACCAAACGGGGAGTAGAATGAAATTAACTCTGAGGCACCCACATCACCGTATGTCCTCGGATGACGGTAAAACACCTAGCTCTGCTGGGTGCGTGATTCTTGTAGGATTTGGTGGTCCTGTGGGTTAGAGCGTCATGTGATTTTCGCTCACCATGAGGCGGGCCAAAACGATATGGGTTCGAGTCCTCGGCTAGTCGCAGAGAGGTGTAAGGAGAGGAGGAGTTTGAGGTAATCAGTCCCTCAGCCTGGAATCGATGTGTTCAGTCCATCGGCCATATGCTGTACTTTCTACAAGAGTGATGGACTGAACACATTGATTCCAGACTGAGGGACTGATAACCTCAAACTACTCCTCCTCCTTACACCTCTCTGCTTTGTATTGGACTGAAGAAGCCGCCACTGTGTGGCGAAACGTTTCTTTAATATTGCCATATGTTGCATAGGTTTCTCAATATTCTCGTAATAAATAACTTTATTCTACTAATTGTAGTTTGTGGTTGACAGTATGTTGCAGGCAAGTTCGCTCCACAGATATTCTGCTGAACTTTTCCGCTATGTGGCAGCAGTCACTGGAAGACTCCAGTAGGAATTGTGCCTGAATGATGCTAACACCTTTGACCGGGAATGACTGCCTGGCATAGCTACAAGTAGTATGAAATTCTCCTTCCTGTACTGCAGTAGTTCCTTTCAGGTTCGATCTCCTGTCGTAGTTCGTAATGCTGCAGTCTGAAAGCTGTTTGATCCCATGTTGAGGAATGTCTACTTTAACGACATAATAAGCTTTATAATTGAATTCCACACCTTTAAGGTGGAATGCCTTACTGTTGAAGGGCTCTTGACTACCCTTCCCTTCCCCAGATCAAACCTGATTACCTTCCATTCCCCAGGCACTGTATAATTCTTACTGATCTAACTCTTCCCCCATGATTATAATAACATTAACTTTATTCTACGCCTTCGCATCTGACTACACTTTAACTTTTAATAATACAAGAGAGGAGTGCCAACTGCCCCAGGCTACATAGCTCACCAACTTTCAGCCTGTCTCAAGCGAATGCAAATTGCTTTTGCTTCTGTTGGTACAAGGAAAGCGTATTCTGCAACGTGTTTTTTTCTCCAATATTATCGGAATATTCCATTCAGATCTAAGTTGCATTTGCATCTAAGGTAAACATAACGTAGTGATCTACTGAAGCTGCCGTGAGAATAGTTGAGAGACTCAGCACTCAGCTAAGAAGTTGATATCCTTGAGAGCGAAGTTTATCTTGAGATGACTATGACGAAATGAGACACTTAAAGGCGAGGTAGGATAACAGATGGTAAAATATTTATAGAAAATCTTCACAATCTTGCACATAGAACACAGAGAATGCAGCTGTCTGCTGAAGACTAATTCTAAATTAAAAAAAAAAGATGCAGAAATGGTAGTTGAAGATTATAGTGCGTGAGGGAGAGTTCGTGAGGGAGTGAGACGAGTACAGAGAGAGCAAAGATACAACGAGAGGGAAAGTGTGGGCAGAGACTGCATATGGGAGTGTGAAGGGGATGTAGGGAGTGTAAGGATAGAACGAGAGGAAATGTAGGAACGAGCACGACAGGGAGTGGGTGGTGGAAGGGCAGGGAGAGTACGTGAGTGAAAGGGAACTAGGGAAAGGAGGGAGAGTACTAGAGGTAGCTTTTGTACTTAGCAAAATTGGATACATTAGCAATGTATTGCTACCATATACAATAGTTACACACACCAGGAACAAATCTAGTAATGTTTCTCCTGCCATATTCCACCATACAGGATATGCTACATACATACCTAGTGTTAAAATATCTTAGCCTGAACTGGGATATTTAAGGCAATGAGTATATCCCTTAACGTTTCATCAGCTACGGGAGTTTCAAAGGCCTCGTTCCAGCATAGCTGGGTTCATGCGAGGAGGGTAAGGGAAGGAGAGTATCAGTGTGTGGGGGAGAGGGGAAGAGAGGGAAATTATAGAAGGGGAGGGAGGAATAATGATCGGGTCAAAGAAGATGAGAGGATGGAAGGAGCCAGGGAACTTGGGAGGGAGGGGTGTAGTAGCAAGCAGGGTCACGGAGTACCTAGCACCATACGATCTCCCTACACTTGTGCAACACCTGGCCATCTTTATTTATAAACGTTTCGCTATCTAATATATAACTACAGTTTATACTCTCTGTATTGAAATCACAAAACCACTGGTTGCCTAAACGTCTTCAAAGAAAGATACACTGGTGTTGCACATGTGTCTTGTATCCAACTATACTACTAGCCATCACCCGCCACCCGACAGAGTACCTAGCACGAGACGCTTCTAGCCACCACCCGCCTCAAAGTAGATCATTTTTCCCGATAGCGGTGTCGTAATTGTACTGGTGACTAGGACCTGTGTCTGGGAGGTATCCTGCTTACAGAGCAAGGTCCTCAGCACTTTGCACCATTCGCCTTCCGCTCGCCTATTATTGTCATATTATTATTGCTTTAAATTTGCCCAGTGAATGACGGAAATGAATGCGTGAAATATAGCTGCTATATTTCTTTAATATTACATATTGTTGAGAGGTGTGAACCTCATTTCCACGTCCCTAGCTGTCTTCAAGAGGAAGCTGGACAGACACCTAAAGTCAGCACTTGGCCAGTCGTGCTGTGGTCTGTACCTTGGATTGTGTGAGGCCGGCAGTAACAGCTTGGTTGATCAGGCCCTGGTCCATCACAAGGCCTGGTCATGGACCAGGCCGCGGGGGCGTTGACCCCCGGAACACCCTTCAGGTAGACCCCTCTTCAGGTAGACCTCTCTCTCATATTTAAGGGCTCGACCAGAATGAAAAATAATTCCTACCTCAGAAAGAAATATAAAGTTAATCTTTTGTATCAAGAATCTTTCCTTCAAATACAGAATAAGAACATCATAACACTGTGATTATTGAAGTTTATATATGGATGAAATGCCTTACGAAGGATGCATATATGTAAAACAACCACAGGGGGAGTTGAATGCTTGTACTTTATTATATATATATATATATATATATATATATATATATATATATATATATATATATATATATAATCTTTCTTCTTTCAACACGTCAGCCGTTTCCCACCGAGGCAGGGTGGCCCAAAAGGAAAAACGAAAGTTTCTCCTTTTACATTTAGTAAGTTATTCAGAAGGGGTTACTAGCCCCTTGCTCCAGGCATTTTAGTCGCCTCTTACGACACGCATGGCTTACGGAGGAAGAATTCTGTTCCACTTCCCCATGGAGATAAGAGGAAATAAGAACAAGAACTAGTAAGAAAATAGAAGAAAACCCAGAGGGGTGTGTATATATATGCTTGTACATGAATGTGTAGTGTGACCTAAGTGTAAGTAGAAGTAACAAGACGTACCTGAAATCTTACATGTTTATGAGACAGAAAAAAGACACCAGCAATCCTACCATCATCCTACCATAACTTTTTATTCTACTAATTGTAGTTTGTGGTTGACAGTATGTTGCAGGCAAGTTTGCTCCACAGATATTCTGCTGAACTTTTCCGCTATGTGGCAGCAGTCACTGGAAGACTCCAGTAGGAATTGTGCCTGAATGATGCTAACACCTTTAACCGGGAATGACTGCCTGGCATAGCTACAAGTAGTATGAAATTCTCCTTCCTGTACTGCAGTAGTTCATGTGCGTCTTGGTGTGATGTACAGCTTCTCTGCTTTTTAAAGGTGTTGATCTACAACTGGAGTTTTCAGGGTATTAAGCTGCAGGTGCCAGACTTCTTGAGTGTGGACTTACTAGGAGGGTCGAATTACGGCTCCTAGGTCTCTTGAGAGAGTTGAGCTGCAGCTCAGTGGTGTCTGGCAATGTTGAAAAGGCACCAACCTTCCTCGATCTTGCAGAGTGGTGTCTGGCAATGGATTCCAATGTTCTTCCCTGTGTCAAAGAATAAAGAAAATGGATGCATTGCAAAGGGGTAACTAGCTCATTGTAGTGATATTAGTCTTAGCAGAAGTAGGTGGTTGAAGAAGGCTTTATTCGGATTATTAAACCCCGGAGGATTAACAGCTCAGGATAACCCAAGAAAGCCATTCACTGTGGTTTATTGCCATTGAGTTTAGGTCCTTCCCCAGGATGCAACCCATAATAGTTAACTAATAAATCCAAATGTACACCTGTTAACCCTTTAGGGGCCTAGTTCCTAGGCCTTTTGTGTATCCATATGCTCCTGCGCTACCGTCAACAGGATGGATATGGGGTGCACAATAAACTAGCCACTTCGGTGGCAAAATCTAAAATCCAATCGGGAAGAAGATATTAGAAGGCTTGCCCATACGTCTCGCCTTTTGTAGGATTCGACCCCAGGGTCTTTTTTGCAAGACGAGCTCTCTAACCACTGCTTCGTGAAGTACGAGGTAGTAGCAATAGTAAGTGGTAATAGTAGCAGATAGTAGTAGTAGTAGTAGTTGTACCGTATAGCAGAAATAGTAGTAGGTGGTACAATAGTATTAATTTTATTCTATGATAAATTAATTTTAAATATTGAATTTTGCTTTAAGCATATTTTCTGGAGGGGAGATGAGGAGGGAATGGACTATCTCTTGCTTTAATATATTTTGTAGAGCAAAAACTTCAGTCAACCCTTCAAGGTATTGAATAAATTTTTGAAACTAAATACGGAGAATTATTATGCATGACGTGATTGGTCACAGAAAAATACTGCGATTGTATGACGTTTATGAGAAGTAAATGTAACATAAACTTAAAGTGGTTTGCGAAGACTAGAGAGAGTTGCAGTAAATTATTTTTAATCTAAACGCTATGCAAGTAAATCCTATTAATTAAAATATTTATGAATATTTCTAACCCTTATTGATTTTAATTAATGCAGTTTTTCATACTAAAAGTTTAGATTTTTTTTTTTAGAGAGAATAGCTATTTGAGGGGAATTTCCTTCTTCCCCGGGATTCGACTGTGAGGAAAATACTCCTTATCAAATCTAAATGTGGTGAGGAATCTCTCTCTCCTTGTCTGAGCTGTTTGTGGTACGGGAATCTTACCCATTTCACTGTTTGTAGTAGGGTATCTTTCTCCCCTTTAGCTCTGACTGGGCTAGAGTATCATACTGCTTAACAGATCTGTGGTGGATGGGGTTTAGAGATACCTGAACAAACCTCGTACAATACACACGATCTCCTGTGAAGTTTTATTTACTTGTAATATGTTCTGCTATGATATGATAGCAGCGCTGCCGTTGTTTCCCTGGAGGTTGTTCAATAAAAATATATCTGCTCTTTACCAGACGAATAAATTTGAGGATGTGCCAAAGTATCGGTATCTGCCAGTTTTATGGTATCTCTGAAAAAACGACCGATACAGCCGATTCTTTTTAAAATATTAAAAATATCAACATTAACACTGTACCTCACAAATGTGAGGGTCTCTCTTCTCTCTCTCTCTCTCTCTCTCTCTCTCTCTCTCTCTCTCTGTCTCTCTCTCAGACAGAAACGCGCGCGCACACACTATCGACAAAGAGTCTTTGACAGGTAATGAGTAATGACATTATCATCTCAGGAATAAAATTTGCACCAAGAACTCATTACAATTGTGACCGGGTGTAGACTAGTGAATTGTTCATTGCTTTATAATTTGTTCATGATTGTAACCATGTATAAACGTAAGTAAGTAAATTTACTTACATGTTTCATTACCTTTGTAACTTGTGAGTTCATTACCTTTGTGGCTTGTTAGTTCATTACCTTTGTAACTTGCTCAGCTATCAAAACTTTGGGGTCCAGTCCCTGGACCCATTATGTACCTCTGTAATCTTTTGACTACCGCCCACAGGATGGGTATGGGGTGCATAATAAAGATATCAAACAAAACAAAAAAACATCTCAGGAAAATTAGGTTATGTAATATTTAACCTTCCTACGTTATTTAATACTCATTGTGCAATAAGCATTCCCTTATATATTGACCATAGTCATCTATAATGTCAAAAATATATAATATATAAATATATTATTGGACGAAAATTGGGTATCGGTATCGGCAAAAATTTTGGAATCGTCCCAGTCTCACACACACACACAATGTCATGCCGAATAGGTAAAATTTGCTATTTTGGCTTAAATAACAACTCTGCCGAATAAGGCAAGCGAAAATTTGTGTATTCAATAATTTCGCAAAAATCATTCTGAACCAAACGAAAAAATATATTTTATTGAGTTTGCTTATTATTAAATTGCTGTAAACTTATCTAAAATATATTTAGTTGGATTAGGCTAAATAAGGTTAGGTAAGTTTTCTAAGTTTCTTTTGGTACAAAATTATTAATTTTTACATTAAAATAAATGAAAAAAAATATATCTTTAAACGTATAAGATAAATTTTTAGAAAAGACATAATTTATCACACACTAAGTAGTAGGTTGGTAGACAGCAACCTCCCAGGGAGGTACTACCGTCCTGCCAAGTGAGTGTAAAACAGAAGCCTGTACTTTTTTATACATGATGGTAGGATTGCTGGTGTCTTTTTTCTGTCTCATAAACACGCAAGAGTTCAGGTACGTCTTACACTTAGGTCACACTACACTTGCATGTACAAGTATATATATATATATTATATTATATTTTCTTACCAGTTCTTGTTTATTTCCTCTTATCTCCATGGGGAAGTGGAACAGAATTCTTCCTCAGTAAGCCATGCGTGTTGTAAGAGGCGACTAAAATGCCGGGAGCAAGGGGCTAGTAACCCCTTCTGTATACATTACTAAAGTTAAAAAGAGAAACTTTCGTTTTTCTTTTTGGGCCACCCTGCCTCGGTGGGATACGGCCGGTTTGTTGAAATAAAGATATAAGTATTACATATGTATCGCTGTATAACCCCTGTGGTTTAGCGCTTCTATTTGATTATAATAATAATAATTACATATGTATCACAATTCCTTTCCCCAGATAAATATATTGGTATATCACAGTTCCCTCCCCCAGATACCTACACTAGTATATCACAGTTCCCTCCCCCAGATACCTACACTAGTATATCATTGTTATATTCCCCAGATACCTACACTAGTATATCACAGTTCCCTTCCCCAGATACCTACACTAGTATATCATAGTTCTCTTCCCCAGATAACTATACCAAGCTTCTCCGTTCTAAGAATAATCGACCTACCAATCTGTCTCCACCCTCATCCCCCAGAGCTCTTCTTCCATCCTCTTTCTCTCGCTGTCTCTCGCTCTCTTCGATCCATCTACCGTACATTCCTCCTCCTTCCCCTTTAATTTCTTCCTTACCTTTCATTTTCCCTTCCTACGTTCATTTCGAATTTTATTTCATCACAAGTTCTCTTTTCCTACATTTTCTTCCTGCGCTCTTCTCTTATCCTCCGCCTCGCGGCTTCATAACATATAACATTAATGCAAGGCAGTTCGTCTGTGTCCCCAGGCTACGTGTGTAAACTACAAATTATGTTTTTTACTTGAAGGAAATGTGTGTATGGGTGTGTGCCTTTGGGTGTGTGTACTCACCTATGTGTGGTTGCAGCGGTCAAGTCACAGCTCCTCTGTGTGTGCGTAATCAAAAGTACATGTTTATAAAATAATTAGTAAAAATACCGTGATTAGAACAATTAAAAGCTGACGCACAACTTGAAAATGAAAACTGCAAAAAGTTTCAATCCATTCAGAATCATAATAACGATCCACAATGACCAAAACGTTAACTAGTTTTCATTTTAAACTTATGGGTCACTATCAAATAGTAATTTATATGGCGAAATCTAAAATACCTTTATTTATTCGTAAAACTTCTATCTGATTTTGTGAATCCTCGTTTAAGTTTGGTTACATGTATACGTATATATATATATATATATATATATATATATATATATATATATATATATATATATCGGCCGTTTCCCAAAGAAAAAAACAAAAGTTTCTCTAACTTTAGTAATATATACAGGAGAAGGAGTTACTAGCCCCTTTCTCCCGGCATTTTAGTAGACTCTTACGACACGCATGGCTTACGGAGGAAGAATTCTGTTCCACTTCCCCATGGAGATAAGAGTAAATAAGAACAAGAACTAGTAAGAAAATAGAAGAAAACCCAGAGGGGTGTGTATATATATATATGCTTGTACATGAATGTGTAGTGTGACCTAAGTGTAAGTAGAAGTAACAAGATATACATGAAATCTTGCATGTTTATGAGACAAAAAAGACACCAGCAATCCTATCATCTTGTAAAATAATTACAGGCTTTCGTTTTACTCACTTGGCAGGACGGTAGCACCTCCCTGGGCGGTTGCTGTCTCCCAACCTACTATCTAGGATATATATATATATATATATATATATATATATATATATATTTTTTTTTTGTAACCACGAACGAGTGGTAGTGATCAAGAACAACACTGCACTAGCCAAGGACTCGAACCCATGTTGTACTGGCCCGCCTATGGTGAACGAGAACCCTTTTCTGCCTATGTGTTGCATATATGTCTAATTTACCAACTCGTCGGTTGTCTGAACCATTCATCTAGACCCCAGGATCATTAATGAACGGACAGTATACAAATGTGTTAAAATCTCCGGTCTTGGTGAAAATAGTATCGTGGGCAGTATGTCCTTGTATAAGAAAATTCAAGTCCTGCTGAAGTATTCAGGTGTTGAGTAAAAGCGTGTGTATATTGTGATGTACCTGTATGTACAGACTGGTTACATTTCGGTCCATTTTCACATCGCACATGAAAGTGTAGTGATTTTAGCCATTTTTGTTTATCTTTGAATTCGCGTAGAGAGTTTGCCGTGGTGGGTGTCCACTATCTCGAGAGCTTCTCCTAACATATCTGTCAAACGGTTTGTCACTTTTTTTTTTACCTTGTGCCGTCTCGTCTCTTCCTCTCCCACAGAGTTTTCAACACCTCCCACCAAAAAAAAAAGTCTCGCTTTTCGCTTCCCCACGGTCTCCCGCGCTTCCTCTCTCTTCCACACTTCCCAGCCACACTCCACCCTCTCCCACTCGTCCCTTACCCACAGTGTCTCGCTCCTTCCTCCCTGTTCGTGCGTGAGAGTGGATACTGAACACGCAGCATGTGGGGGAGGGGAGGGGAGGGGGGTATAGTCGAGTACTACGCCAGAGGTAAATAGTGGTCGATATCTGAGTAGCTGCGTGCTTGAACTTGACCCTTCTCTGTGACCTCTGTTAGCTTTATTCTCCTCCCCTCCTATCCGACTCCCTCCATCCCTCCCTCCTAATTTCCTCCCTCTGCCCTTCCCTCTCCCTAACTCCCCGAATTGTGAGAACAGTGTATGACACCAAAAATAATGACATTTATTTCAAGCAAAGGGACAGACAGACAGCACTGAACTAAATTCTGGGGGCCCTTGAGGTACACGCTGGTCTTTATAAGGTTATCTGGAAACGATATTCAGGACCTTGGTAAAGGACTTGCAGAGAATCGGTCTCGTCAACAACCTGCATAAATGTAAAGACACTGAATCTTTTCTCAGAAACCTGCAGGAGTTCTACAACAAAAGGTAACAGAAAGAAACAGGAAAAAGATGGGTGGATGGACTGCATGGTTTTTTTTTTTTTTTTTTTTTTGACCGAAAGAAAATATTAGGCTACCACATAAGAATGGTCCACAAATCACAAGATTGGGCAATGATAAAGGTAGGCTTTACAATGATTTGAAAAATAACCAAGGCAACTTTTTTTTTTAGCATTAACCAAACTAGATAAACCACATTGTGTGGTTACACTGATCAATATGACATTTTACAAGGTTGTAGGAAGATCTGTGTGGTGGTTTAAATTGAAAAATCAGAATCTCGTTGTTGTACTCTTATATAAACTATCGGAGGCAACTTCCCAGCAGTTATATGACTAACTACTCCAAACCCGGCGAAGCCTATGTTAGCAGAGAAAATCCCAGGAGCTGGTTTGAATGAACATTCTCGTTCAACTGAGCTACTAAAACATTGCAATAAATTCTCCTTATTGGAATCAACCAGATTAGAAAATACTCTTGGCCTTATATTCACTAACAATGAAGACCTGTTGCAGAACATAAATGTTTAAGAAAGTAAACTCAGACCTCAACTTAATAAACGTTAAGACTTGCATATTCACTGCTCTAATCAGCAGAATACATTAAATTATGAGGGAATGTTCAACGAATTTAATTTTAACGAGACAATCAACTGGAATAAAATTAATCGTGATGTAAGTGAAATATGCCGGGGCGGCTATATAATTAACATGGCGTTGATCCAGTACTTTCAGTGGATGAAATCAGTGGCGCTTGAAGTATGCTTCAGACACATACCATTACGAAGGAAGGGGAGGAGGAGCAAGTTAGAACGGGGGAGAGACACCCTTCTAAGCGAAGACGACGGATCATAGAAATTTTCGAAAGCCTTAGATTTTCTGAACAACGAAAAGAAACATTGGTAGGAGAAATAGTGCGTTGAACTCAAACTAAATGCATCATACAGAATTCACGAGAGATTGAAGAATCGAAAAAACAAAAGTGAAATTGAAAGAGGTCCAAAATACTTTACTCGTATGCAAAAGCTAGAGCCCATACACCAACTAATATTGGGCCTTTAATTAAAGAAGATAGATCATACACTGACGATAACAAAGAAATTAGCAAAATACTTAAGTCACAACACAGCTCTTGTTCAGTGAGCGCTAGTCAGCCGAAGGATTGACGACCCAAATGACTTTTATATACTAGACGCTAAATGCTACCGACATCTGACATTTCTGATATAACCAACCTCCACATCATTTCCAAGAAGTGATAAATTGCATGCCAATGCATTCCGCTCCCGGCTAAAACTACTGGAACTCCATATTCATTAAGAATTACAAGAAACAACTATTTCTTGCCTTAAATATTCTATGGGGAAGGAGCCTGGACACTGGAATAATTGTCCAGGCTCCATTCCACTAAGAGGGTGGCAAAGAAATTACAAAAACTATAGGCCAATAGCCCTGACGTCCTACGTTATTAAATCGTTGAAAGGATTTTAAGGAGCAAGATTGCCTGTCACATGGAATCACAACATTTGCACAACTCAGGTCAACATGGGTTCAGAACAGGTAATTCCTGCCTCTCTCAATTGATGGACGGTTACTACATGGTCTTGGATATACGAGAAGACAACGCAGACGTAGAGTACACTGCCTTCGTGAAAGCTTTCAAGTGCGACAGTGGGGTAATTGCACAGAAAATGCGTGCAAAATTAATAACTAAAAAAAATGGGCAAATGGATAGTTACCTTTCTAACAAATACATGTAGAACCCAAAGAATAACAGTGGACATGGTAATCAAAGGCTGCCACAGTAAAAAGTTCTGTTCTTCATATATAGGGACATAACACAGCACAGCATCCATAGAAGACACAACAAGCCTTCAAGATATTAACATAAGAACATAAGAAAGAAGGAACACTGCAGGAAGCCTTCTGGCCCATGCGAGGCAGGTCCAAGTCTCCTACAGGCTTAAGTCAGTGACCTAACCTAGTCAGGTCAGGTCACATTCACTTAAGGAAGGAGCACGGCATCTGACCTAGTAGCACAAGCTAGTCAGGTCCAACTCACACCTACTCATGTATTTATCTAACCTATTTTTAAAACTACACACCGTTTCAGCCTCTATGACGGTACTCGGGAGTTTGTTCCACTCATCCACAACTCTATTACCAAACCAGTGCTTTCCTATATCCTTCCTGAATCTGAATTTTTCCAACTTAGTCATTGCTGCGAGTCCTGTCTAAGCTAGATATTTTTAGCACGTTATTTACATCCCCTTTAAGTTCAGCCTTGTGGTAGTCAAAGTGGAGTGACTTCTACAAGGAAGTGGTGGATCAGACTTTTTATGCAGGATGGGCTTGATAAAGCTCACGAACCAATGGACTAATGAACCCAATCTCATCAACTCACAGGATGTGCCGTAGTTTCACAATGAAATATCGCTCATAGGATGAGTTGCGGTGGTCAATAAACTAGCCGCTCGTTCTGCACAAATTAATAAAATATACAATGACTCACGCAGAAACAATACCAACCACTAAATCATACCATTAATATTATCATCATTAATTTTATTTTACAAACATGAAGCGCTGAATCATTGTAGATAATTCTTCACAATGGTGAGGGTTCGATCCTTCGTCCAATGACCTCGCAACAGACACCCCACTCCTGCTTTCCAGATGATACATATTGGTATATATTTGACTGCTTCAACAAAGCTCCCTCACCCTGTTCCAGACAGTTTTTATCCAGCCATTGATGAACTTGTCTTCTGTTTGATGCTTTACTAACAAGCTGAAGTGAGAGAATAAAAGTCCCCAGCGTTTCCTGAAGTCACCTGCTTGTTAAACCGGGATAGCAAGAGGAATTTAATTTCGTTTGTTTATGAGGATCAGTGTAGGAGGT
Organism: Cherax destructor; assembly: GCA_009830355.1. Taxonomy (NCBI): domain Eukaryota; kingdom Metazoa; phylum Arthropoda; class Malacostraca; order Decapoda; family Parastacidae; genus Cherax; species Cherax destructor. The sequence goes on from WNWK01002940.1 coordinate 75,991, forward strand.
AGTGGAGAGAGTCGGGTCTAGGGTTAAGCAAGAAAATAAGGGTAGGGCAGTGCAGGGTGGTGTCTAGAGAAGTAACTCGGAAGGATTAGGGTAAAACCTTGTCTGAGAGTAAACCAAGAGGATCAGGTTAAGGATAGTATAAAGAATTTGGTTTAAAAGAAAGCACTAGGATCAGAGAAGGGGTAGTGGAGATTGGTCTAGGGGTAAGTCAGGAGGTTAAGGGAGGGGTAACAGAGGATCTTGTTTAGGGAAACGCTAGGAGGATCAGGGAAGGGATGTGAGGAGTCTTGTCTAAGGGTTAACAAAGGAATCAGGTTAACGGTAACATTTTGATCTAAGGGGAGACAGGATTTGGGATAGCAGAGGGAGTTTGGTCTGAGAGACTCAGGGAAGCTGTGAATGAGATAATCTTATAGGAAGACTACAGAGTCGAGAATAGAAAGTCCCATTTTTCTCGTTTAGGGTATTTGCCTCGCAGTTCATGGACAAGAGATGTGCTTCTTTGCTCATCAACCCGCATATTTTTCCTCCATATCCCCCTCAAAGGAGGTTCCTTGACTCTGGTGAAGGACTTTTGATACAAGGAAGGGTAGTAAGAATGTAAGGAAATGAACATGACTCCTTCCTTGGATTGAATATGAGCGTCTCTCATTGTCCATGGTGTTTAGTGTTACCTCCATGATTAATATAACTATCGATATAAAAGTTAGGACACGTGCTATCAACACCATTACTAAGAATACGTCGATACCCACACATAACTCTTGACTTCCCTCCCCTCCTCTTCCTCCTATCCGCCATCCCTATTCGTGGATATCGGTCCATGACCCCTAGTTTCCCACCCCTCCTCCCTTCCTCAATCTGGGTATTTATACCTGCACCTCCTCTTCCTTCCCTCTCCCCTTGCCATTCTTCCTCTCCCAGACAGCTGATGGCAGTAGCCACTTAATATATATAACCGGTGGTGCTTCTGGCTTCCTGCCCACCCTCCTGTCAACCTACCCATTCTCCTGTCAGCCTGCCCAGCGTTCTCTCAACCTGCACACCCTCCTATCAACCTGCCCAGCGTTCTCTCAACCTGCTCACCCTCCTGTCAACCTGTCCACCCTCCTGCCAACCTAACTAGCGTTCTCTCAACCTGTCCAGCGTTCTGTCACCCATCTGCCTCTCTCGTGATGTAAACAAAACCACCTGATGGTAGGTACAGAGCCACATCAGATGGGTTAAACAATGATAGCAGATAAAAGGATATCAAGTTTTATCACTACTGAATTATTATTAGTATTATGATTATTATAATGATGGGAAAGCGCTAAACCCGCAAGTGTCGTACAGTGCATGGGAAATAAAGGGTAATTAAGCTTGATGCAGGGAAAGGATAGCTGCATTTCCTTAGAGCAGGAAACCTTCACCAGCTCGTGCACTCATCTATATGTGGTTGCAGGGGTCGAGTTACAGCTCCTTGTCCCGCCTCTTCGCTGGCTGCTACTATGTCCACTGTCTCCCAGCTCAAGAGCCTTATCGTACCTCTTCTTAAAGCTATGGATCCTGCCTCTACTAATTCACTCTCCAGATTGTTCCCCTTCCTGACAACTCGAAGGCTGAAGAAATACTACCTAACATCCCTATGACTATGAGTTTTAAGCTTCCAGTTGTGTCCTTTTGTATCCCTTCTCTGAAACATTCTGGCCCTGTTCACCTTGTCAATTCCTCTCAGTATTTTATGCGTCGTTATCATGTCCTCCCTATCCCTCCTGAGCCCCAGTGTCATCAGGCTGAATTCCCTTAATCTCTCCTCTTAGGACATACCATTTAGCTCTGGGACTAGTCTTGATGCAAGCTTTTGCACTTTCTCTAATTTCTTGACGTGCTTGACCAGGTGTGGGTTTCATACTGGTGCTGCGTACTCCAATATGTGCCTGACGTACACGGTGTACTGTACAGTGTCGTGAATGAGTCCTTAGATGTCGAAACCCTGTTCTTAGGTTTGCCAGGCGGAGAGGGACGCTTCTGACTCTCTCCCTTCTGTCATGTCACTCCACATATACAAGAAACAGCACAGGCCCTAGGACTAACCCTTGTGGAACCCCACTCGACACATGCACCCACTCCGACACCTCGTCACGAACCATCACTCATTGTTTCCTTCCTGTCAGATATTCTGTGATCCATTTCAGTACTTTTCCTGTTATTTCTTCCTACTCCTCTAGCTTTAGAACCAGTCTCTTGTACGGTACTTTGTCAGAAGCCTTCTTACAGTCCAAGAAAATGCAATCTAATCTCTCTTGTCTTACTTCTCTTACCTTGTTGTAGAACTCCAGTAGGTTTGTGACACTGGATTTTCGATCCCTGAAGCCGTGCTGGTTGTCATGTATGAGCCCACTCGCCCACTCCTTTGTAGGTGCTCCACCACTCGTGATAATCTTCTCCATGACTTTACATACTATGCATGACAGTGACACTGGTCTGAAGTTTAATACTGTATGTCTCCTTTCTTAAAAAATGGAACTACATTTGCTGTCTTCCACACCTCTGGCAGTTGCCTTGTTTCGATAGATTTCCTGAAGATTGTTGTTAGCGGCTCACACACTGCCTCTGCTCCTTCTCTCAGGACATCATGGAGAGATGTTATCTGGGCCCACCGCTTTCGAGATATCTAATTCACATAGCAGTTTCTTCATCTCCTCGGTTGTATGTAATGTATCCAACTCTTGCTGGTGTACCCCTGCCGCCTCGGTTGGCTGGAAGCCTTCCTGTCTCCTATTGAGTGCCTCCCTAAATCTTCATGTGAGCTCCCCACCATCCTTCTTCATTGTGTGTGTGTATGTGAGCGTGCACGTGGATGTGTGTGTGTGTGTGTGTGTGTGTGTGTGTGTGTGTACAGTAACTTGATTGTGGTTGCAGGGGTCGAGTCTCAGCTCCTGGCCCTACTTCTACACTTACCGCTTCCAGGATTTGCTCCCCTAAGCTTGCCTCCAATACTTTGTCGTGAAGGTTCATTCCACTTACTGATCACCCCGAGATAGAAGAAATACTTCATGACATTCCTGTGATTCATCTGTCTTTAACTTCAAACTGTGCCTTCGTGTACCAGTTTATCGTTTCTTGAGCCGGTTATCTCTGTTCAGTCTTATCAAGTCCTCTGAGTTTTTTAATTGTCTCCTTTGGTTCTTCTATTCTCTGATATCCGGTAGCACATTTTCTTAGTTCATTTTCCTTAGATGTGTTATTAGTTTTATTACAAACTTCTGCACTTTCTCCAGTTTCTTAGTGTGATTTATTAAGTGTGGGTTCCATGAAGGTGCTGCATACTCTAATATGGGACAGACATGTGTGGTATAAATGGTTGTAAATGACTCTGTATAGTGATTGCTGAAAGCTAATATACTTTCAGTTTCCGATCTTTTCCCTTGCATTTGCTGGGGTCAGGTTCCCGCATGCACTTGTCTGACCAGTCCTGCACTGTGTCGAGGTCTGTTTATAGTCTTTCAATATCCTCATCACTTTTTATTATCCTCATTAATTTTACATCTGCAAAGAAGGAAACATCTCTCCTCAGGTATATTAGTAACATATACCAGAAACAATACTGACCCGAATACCGATCATTGTGTAACCACAATTGTTACAATTGCGCATTTTGACATCTGTTCTACTTACGAAAAGGTATTCTTTAATTCACTGTAGAGAAATTCTTGTTATATTTGCCTGCTCCTCCAGTTTTGTTCTAGTCACTTGTTAGGTACGGTATCAAATGCCTTATTGCTGGCCTACCAGTTAATGGTGTTTTATTTGTCAGGAAATAGGACGAGTGTTTTCTGACGTGGATCTTTGGCAGATGATTTATAACTAGTTAAACATTCGCTGGCCTGACTGAAGGGCACTGCCCATAGAATGAAGACAGAGACTCTTGTAGCATAAAAAATCTCCATTGGGACAATGAAAAAAAGCTCCTCCAAATCATGCATAGAGTACATCTAGCCCTGAGGTGCATATCTAACACAGAGCATCCAACAAAGAGTACGAGTAAATAATAGCGTGTACGTCCAAGTTCGAACACAGAGGTGTGCACATCTATTATTTACGTGTTATGGATGTACAAATCTGTATGACTTAAAAAAAGAGCATTCTGTTGAAGAGTGGAATTTTGTCCCAATCAAGTCTTGTTCTATTAGTGTCTTTTTTTCTTCGTCAGTTGGCCTAGAGGAGCTAGTTTTACACCTTGTTAGAAGAAAATGAGGATCACTACCTTGTAGTATCCTAAGGGCACGACATCAACATAAAGCTGAACACGTGAAGAATGTAAGCTAATATATAATAACTGTAACATTGGGGTCCTTGGATGAAACTGGCTCCTAGCTTACAACCAAAGGTCCCGGGCTCAACCTCAAAACAGGTGAAGACCGTGGGCATGCATGCTGCCTCTTTACCCTGTTCACCTAACAATAAATAAGCACATGGATGCTATTGTGGGGAAGACGGTGTGGAAGTTTCCCTTACAGAGGCCTGGGCTTTGAAATTACTGAGATAGGAATACAGCACTGAGCTCTGTAAGAAGTGTGCAGACGTTACTTAATATTCAAAGCTAGCACTCCAGTTTGTGTGTTAACTTAATTGCTTTATCTCCAGGAACTAAGTGGATGGGCAAGTGTGTTTGGAGCAGCGAGTGAAGGAGTAGGCGGACGAGCAAGTGAGTCATGACAATAAGTGAGCTAGGACTCTGGGTTCATTATTATTGAGTATCGATGGTATACAATACCGACAAGATGATGAATTAGACACATGTGCAACATACACAGATCTTGCACAGGTGTCTAAAACTCTTATTATTATTATTATTATTATTATTATTATTACGCTCATGGTGAAGCGTTAAACTCGTAGGGTTTACTTAGCGCTTAGATAATTGGCTGCAGTCAGGGCTGAGTCAAGGAAAAGGAGGGCGGTTTCCATTCGTTAGATCAAGAAGCCTTCACTTTTATCAACGAATGCCCCTTTGGTAGACGGGAGTACTTGAGTGAAGAGAACAAGTAAGCGAGTCGGTAACTCAGTTTTATCGTTCTTGACATAAAGCCATTCACGTGTATCCATCTGCCCGTAGTTCCTACTCTAGGACGAGGGATGGCACTGTGCCAATTCTGACGTATACTACTACGCCTCTTATTACACTCCCTACTACGATTCGTATTCTCTCCAGACGTTAAATTTGGTAATGGGTAGGGTGAGGTGGGGGACTCAGGTTTAATTCGGTTACTTGGATCAAAAGTACTTCAGCTTGAAAACCCCAGACCAAATAGCGCCGTGATGCCAAGGTTAGTCCATCTAGATGATCGCATCTAGTGATTACACACACACGTTCATATATTTTCATGTAAACTTGTATGTATTAATAGATATTCAAAGGAAAACATATTTGTAGACAGACGAAATAGCAGAAGACTTTCAAGTATAAACAAAACACGTACACTGGCCTGCTTGGATCATGAAACCCATATGTTCAATATTATACTCAGAACTCTCAAACAGAAATTTTGAGAATCGGTCATTGTTGTAAATAAAATCAAGGACATCGTAGAGATGTCCCCATTCAATACTGTGACTCGTAATCAAAATCTTTAGCAACCAATTGTATTTGAAAGCGTAAAATGAAACCGAGGAAACAATAGAACAGGGCAACGAAGGGCGAGCCCAACACACAGAGAAAGAGAGAGAGAGAGAGAAAGAAAGAGAAAACATCAATAGGGGAATATGGTAGACAGCGGGCGAGGGAGAAATAGCAGCAGCAAAATAATGATTCTGTCATACTCCTAGGACACAAGTGTGTTCAAGCCAGGCTCGTACGTCTGAAGTTCACAACTTAGTACAGCAGATAGGTGAAAAATTGTGCCCTTTATGAAAAAAAAAACAGTGCATACTTTTCTCAGTAAACTCACGCTGATAAAACTCCTTAAATACTCAGTACCCTCTCGCTGAAGAAACTCTTTGTTATATTCATTATCCTCTCGCTAACGAAACTCTTTGTTATATTCATTATCCTCTCGCTAACGAAACTCTTTGTTATATTCATTATCCTCTCGCTAACGAAACTCTTTGTTATATTCATTATCCTCTCGCTGACGAAACTCTTTGTTATATTCATTATCCTCTCGCTGACGAAACTCTTTGTTATATTCATTATCCTCTCGCTGAAGAAACTCTTTGTTATATTCATTATCCTCTCGCTGACGAAACACTGTTATATTCATTATCCTCTCGCTGAAGAAACTCCTTGTTATATTCATTATCCTCTCGCTGAAGAAACTCCTTGTTATATTCATTATCCTCTCGCTGAAGAAACTCCTTGTTATATTCATTATCCTCTCGCTGAAGAAACTCCTTGTTATATTCATTATCCTCTCGCTGAAGAAACTCCTTGTTATATTCATTATTCTCTCGCTGAAGACACCAGATCTTACTAACTTGTGTACCGTACATCCACTACAGATCTATTACAATGGTCGTATACATTACATCCCCCGAAGCTTCAATACCGAATGAGACAATGTACAACTCATTTGCTGTACATTGCTGTACTTTTTTTTTAACTTGTATGCCTTATTTTTCATAATTACCTTTCTTTAGGCATCTATTTACCACCTCCCTTCCATTTCTCATAATTATGTTTCATTTTCACTTATCTACTTCCTTTCTCACATTTTTTTCATAATTATCTTTCATAGGGTAAATATTATCTGCCTTCTAAGGCGTCAGGAGGTTAGCTTGATTTCCAGGAGCTGGGCTAAATGTCCCGGGTTCGAGTTCCTGCTGGTCGAGTATTGTATTTGCTTAAAAACCACTTTGTCCTGTGGATGCATATATATATATATATATATATATATATATATATATATATATATATATATATATATATATATATATATATATATATATATATATATAAATAAAATCAGGTGTTTGCAATGTTGCAGGAAAGACGATAAAATCCAAGTTAATACGTTCAGAATGAGCGTTTTTGCTAGAATGAATGTTGATTGCAACACGAAAGGCCTAGAGCTATCTTTTAACTCCCCCCGTGGTTGTTTTGCAAATATTAATAAAGCATTTATATGTATGTATGTGTGTATATAGGATGGGGTGGTAGGAGAAGTGGAATATTCAAACGGCTTCAGGAAGAAATCCAAATATTCTTCCTTGATGCCTTTTATATATATATATATATTAACTTTTGGGCAACAAAAACCAAAATTATGGAGATTTATCAGTAAAACCTTCTGCAACAGTTATTATTCTATCATTCCTACGTTCTCGCATAGTTGACGAGGTGAGGGCAAGAAGAACCTAAACTCGGTGTTCACAGCGGCGTATGTCTCTGGGTGTATATGCAACAATCTGAGTCTTAATGCCTTTGGTGCTAAGGATCCCAGCTGCTTTGTGTAAATGTTTCAGATGCGATCTATAGTGGCTTTGAAGAGACGACGTTGATGGATGGTGCTGGGGAAGGAGGAAGGGGTTTGCTTCTTCTTCCCCTCTTACTCCCCTTTCCATCCTCCTTCTCCCTTGCAGTGTCTTGGAGGAAAAGGAGAGAAAGAGAGTGAGAGGGGGGAAGGGAGATGCTGTTCTTTTTATATTGTTATTCCCTTGGTGTTTCCGCATAAGAGAACTGACATCTTAAGAATGTACAGGGCATCTACCAACAACCCTTACGACAGCTTTCAATAATCTTTGACAGTATCCAGTACAAAAAAAAAAAAAAATAGGGTAATTGATATGAAAGAATCTCTGACAACTGCCAACGATATAAAGGCCAAGTGGCAACAATTACTATATAACAACTACCTACTTCATAAAAGTTTGGCTCTTCCCCATGAGGGGAATGTATGAGAGTATAGTTATACCAACGCTCTTATATGGGTGTGAAGCATGGGTGATGAATGTTGCAACGAGGAGAAGGCTGGAGGCAGTGGAGATGTCATGTCTGAGGTCAATGTGTGGTGTGAATATAATGCAGAGAATTCGGAGTTTAGAAATTAGGAGGAGGTGCGGGATTACCAAAACGATTGTTCAGAGAGCTGAGGAGGGGTTGATGAGGTGGTTTGGACATGTAGAGAGAATGGAACGAGACAGAGTGACTTCGAGAGTGTATAAATCTGTAGTGGAGGGAAGGCGGGGTAGGGGTCGGCCTAGGAAAGGTTGGAGGGAGGGGGTAAAGGAAGTTTTGTGTGCGAGGGGCTTGGACTTCCAGCAAGCATGTGTGAGCGTATTTGATAGGAGTGAATGGAGGCATATGGTTTTTAATACTTGACGTGCTGTTGGAGTGTGAGCAAAGTAACATTTATGAAGGGATTCAGGAAACCGGCAGGCCGGACTTGAGTTCTGGAGATGGGAAGTACAGTGCCGGCACTCTGAAGGAGGGGTGTTAATGTTGCAGTTTTATAACTGTAGTGTAAAGCACCCTTCTGGCAAGACAGTGATGGAGTGAATGATGATGAAAGTTTTTCTTTTTCGGGCCCCCTGCCTTGGTGGGAATCGGCCGATATGTTAATAAAAAAAAAAAAAAAAAAAAAAAATAATAATGAGAAGAAGAGGAATAGGAGGAAGGAGAGAGAAAATAAAAAAGCAGACAACAATAACAAAAATAACCAAAGCAAGAAAAACTTAATAGAAATTACCAACAGTCACAAATTTGTCAGTCTGGCCATCTTCTGCCAACAGTTTTAAATCAGCCGGCACTGGTCGAGCTTACACATGTACGTGTTTAAACGCTTGTATAATAATAATAATAATAATAATAATAATAAATATATAAGTAATAGTCATAATAGTCGAATTTACTTCTCTTTGAGCATTTAAAAGAAGTACGTTCAAAAATAGCCGTAATATTTCCTAGTTGCATGCTCGCCGCCATGAATCTAATTTGCAAATTGCAATTCAGATTAGTAATTGTGTTGGGAATTTCCTTTACCATTAGCTGTGCTGAGTCAACCTGATTTTACTGCAATTGCTATTACTGTTGATGTTAGATAGTGCTGTCTGCTGGTGTTAATGCTTCTCTTGTCTGCTACTGTTGGGTCTGCAGTTTCAGAATCTATTGTAATGTTGTTCCAAGAGTTCCTTATTCTTTCAGAGTTGCTAATTTTGTTGGGAGAGTTAGAGATCATATCAGTCAGGTTTAGGTTGTTTTTACTCTACGAATGAAACTGAATAGTTAACTTCGTTGATGGGTTTTCCTTTTGTTCTGCCTCCACCTTGTGATAGTTTTGTATTTCTGTAAGCTCGGCTTTGATGAACAAAGTCGGGTATCCCAGTTTGGCAAACTGCTCTTGGACGATGTCTTTTTTTTTTCTTCCAGAAGGAATTGACTGCATATCCTCGAATGTTTTATGAATAAGTTTATATACCAAAGAATTAGTCACTGAAACATACTTTCGTCACAGGAGACTTATCCCTAGTCATTATCAACCCAGCTTGTACTTAAAAAAGTACAAGCTACAACCTAATTAGAAAAAAATGGTTAATGGCTTTATTATGCAGCATATGCCCATCCTGTGGACGATAGTCAAAAGATTACCGTGGAACGTAATGGGTCCAGAGACTGGGCTTCAAAATTTTGATAGCTTAGCGAGTTAGTGGTAATGAACTATTTACATACTGATATCTGGTGGCAGTCGAAATGAGTTGTTTATGCAGACATGAACTCGGCCACAAAAATATAAGTGTAGCTTTCAGATGATTTAGCATTAGTTGTATTAACTTGTTGTTTAGCAAGGTATAGTTGAATTTAAACATGTGTAAGTGTCTACGAGTCATTTACAATACGCAAAGTCAGGGTATTCTTTCACATTAAATCTTTTTCTAAAACGTTGTATGAATACTTTGTTCCTGGTTCGTCTTTATATTGACCTGAATCCGGCTTAAATGGTGTCTCAATCTATCAGTCACGAAGCACTTTGTTTCATATTATTGGTTGTTACCACTTAGCTGTCTACAATGAAAATTTCTCCAGTCTCGTAGTACGTGATTCTATATAATATGCCACATTGCTTATACAAACTAGCTGTGTGATATGTGTGTGTCAATCTAACGAAAGAATGGACAGTCTAAATTGACGCGGCCGTTAATAATTCCCACATCCTTGGAATTATTCCCATAACCGGAAAACCCTGTATCGCAACGCCCTATTATAGTAACCCGTCAGTTCCGACGTTGATCTTGGTGCATCTAAACGAAGCTCCATACCGACGTATCATCACTTGGTCGTGCCCTCCCATGATTTATATACGAAATTATTGCAAACTTAGCTATTAATAGCTAAAAAGCATGACACAGTCTTGACCTAAATATATTTTATGAAAGAATTTATTTTACTTCCATTTATGTTTCTCTCTAGGGAGGTTCGTTGATGCTGAAGTGCTCTTGATCCAAGGATTTGGATCTGTCCTTGGACATTTCCCCATGTGCTGTATGACCCCAACGGGTTTATAGCTTCCTCCTACATATAATACTTTGTAGAAGGTTTTACTTCCTGTCTCTTATCAGCCAACAACGATGTGACGTCAAGGTGTCCCCAGGTTTGGGTTTCTCAGCCGCCTGACGGCGGTTTGGTCAACTATAAAAGACCTAAAAAAAAAAATGAATTTAAACCCTTTGGCTTGAGTTGATCTTCTGCAGATGATTTGGGATTCAATGTTGCTTAAATAATTTCATATTTGCTTATATCAAAATAGCTTGAATAGGCTGAGTACAGGCTCCACGTGCAAGGCCTGATTATCTATCACAGCCTTCCGATTTAGATTTTCCCGTTCCGCATTTCTTTGTTTTTCACTTTCAGATAGATCCAAGAGACTGAACAGGATATATTGTTCGATTCTAAAAAAAAAATATCCGCAATTTGGAGAGGAAACCCATGACGTTTCGGTCAGTCCTTGACCTTTGTAGAGTGACAGCTGACTGAAAAAAAAAACATGACCTGAGGAGGGAAGGGGAAGATGGTAGTAATAGTAGTGGAAGTAGAATTAGTAGTGGAAGTAGAATTAGCAGTGGGTGTGGTCGGAATGAGGTAGTAGTAATAGTAGAAGTAATGGTGGTACTAGTGGTGTAATTAGTAGAAAGTGTAGTAGTAGTGATAGGATTGGTAATAGTACATGACAAGAGAACAGAAGAGCACTGTAGGTGACCTACTAAAAAAATTGTTTGGTCTCAGAAATACTGCTTCATGTACACAGTATTGAAAAATTTCATTAACAACGCTTTGAGTAATCCGAGATTCTTTGGCTTAGGTAGCACACTCAGCTGTGTGTCATGTGTTAACTAGGTTCGAGAGTTACAACACTGCGCAATTCTAGATCCCTGATGTAAGAATAACTTCACCGCCAATGCACCGGATGAGTCATGTAAAACAAACCCTGAGAATATTGAAAATGAGCTGAAAGAAACTCGGGAGAGAATTCAACAGTTCAAGAACTCAGAGAGTGCAGCTGATCTGCTAGCAGCATTATCAACAACGAGTCTGAGGAAGAAGGAAGTCAAGATAATGTAACAGGGATTGAAGAACTTGACGAGTTTGTTTTTGATAAAAGTTTTAAAGAAGACGAGCCAGCATATCGAACAACAGCACATAACAGGCATCTGCCTCGGGACCCTTTTCCAAATCACACAAAAAACAGCATCCAAAAAACAAATCGTTGGTATTCGTGTTATCACAAAAACAAAGAAAGATAAATATATGACTAACTTTTATTGCCAAAGTTGTGGAAAGAAGATATGATAGTTCTTCTGGCAAACCTATTCAGTAATTATCTGAGTTTACCTCCTAGTCAGCAGAGGCAAGTTGTTCACCATCAGATGGAATATGTAATCTTTTAGAAACACACTAACTTCCGAAAATAAGAAGCTAATTTGATCATTTTTATTTTTTATATATTAGGGTAACGTATACATATTGTTTATTTTTAATTTAATGTATTAGAATAATGTAAGTATGGTTTTTCATTTTTTATGCGTTTCTTTAAAGTTTAAAAAAAGTGTAACAGAAATGTGTGGGTTAATGGAGTTTTTTTTTCTCAGGTTCTGACCTATAATTTTATTTTAAATTTCCATAATACTGTTTATTTAAAGCTTTAAATAAACGGTATTTGTAAACATGTTTATTGGTTTAGTTTCGTGAATAATATAACTGGCAATAATTCATTTATTTTCGTAATTAATTTCAGATTTTCATCAGTTTACTAAATATGTAGATGGATTCACAAATTTTCTTCTTTTTTCAATTTCTTAACCTCAGAAGGGTGCCTGTAATTAGTAATGATTAATGACACTGACATCTCAGAAAATTGTGTTATTTAATATTTAACCTCCTGGGTTATTGATTGCCTATAGAGCAATAAGCATTCCTTGTATATTGAACATTATCATAATTAAAAAATATTGAAAAATTATGTGCATCGTTATCGGTCTTAAACTGAATAGTATCGATATCGGTATCTATATCCGTCTAAAATTGAGCATTGTCTTCGGCAAAAATTTTGGTATCGGGTCATTCGTATGTTTTTTTTATGTCGATTTTCTCTAATGCTGCTAATGCCTCTTCTGTGGCTGATAATGATGCTGCTATAGCTGTTAAAGCTACTTCTGCCCCAGCATAAAGCCACTAAAGTGTGTTATTTCTGTCACTGCTTGATACATATATTGTAGTGCAGTTCATAATGTTTACAATGCTGCTATTCATGTACTGCTTTTGCGACTGTTGGTTGGATTTCTGATATTTATATTCGGGCTGTTCCGCTGCGGCTTTTTCGAACGCTGTTGAATCTGCTATCGAAAGCACTTTTGTTGGAGATCATGTTCTTTCTAATGTTTCATTCTTCTGAGACTGTTTATTCTACTGCTGTTGCTGTTAATGCTGGTTTTGAAAATGTTGTCATTAATGCTGTTTCTGCTTCCTGAGCTGCTGTTGATGTTCCCTCGATGCTGTTGATGCTTCGGTGTGTTGATATAGTCGATGTTGCTGTAATTTCGTCGCTGCGATTATTGGCTGTGAATCGTTTTGCTATTGATTGTCTTGAGTATGCTTCTGCTGCTATTGGCGCTTCTGCTGCTACTGCTGTTGCCTACATTTTTGTTACTGTTTCTATTGAAAACACGCTGCAAAACATTGTCGAAACGGAGAGGAATTTTTTCTGGGATGAGTAACACTCGCTCCATATTCATGGCGGAAAGGGAAGAGAGACGACATCGAGAGGTTGACGGCGGTTATGTTGAAGATTCCTCTTTTGATCATTTTAATGGTGATGGAGTGATGGAGAGGCGGTGAGATGCTGGTGTATGGTGAAGCTGTAAGATGCTGGGGTGATGAGGTTGTAAGATGCTGCGGTACATGATGAAGCTGTAAGAGGCTTGGGTGAATTGTGAGGTTGTATGATGCTGGGGTGCATGGTCAAGCTGTAAGATGCTGTTGTGGATGGTGAAGGTGTAAGATGCTGGGGTGATGGAGAGGTTGTAAGATGCTGGGGTGCATGATGAAGCTGTAAGAGGCTGGGGTGGACGGTGAAGCTGTAAGATGCTGGGGTGGATGATGAAGCTGTAAGATGGGATGGACGGTGAAGCTGTAAGATCCTGGGGTGGATGATGAAGCTGTAAGATGCTGGGGTGGATGGTCAAGCTGTAAGATGCTGGGGTGGATGGTCAAGCTGAAAGATGCAAAGGCTTTCCTTCCAGTTTACGCCTGTAAAATCACAGATCTTCCACACACTAATTTCACTAGCATGTCTCTCCAGTAAAGTCAAGACAGTCCGCCTGCCATACACGGTTTCTCTCCCATCAACTCTCATAGTTGCTCTCACACATCAAAGGTAGATTCATGCTCTCTCAACATACCTCACCTGACCTGAGGCCTCAAGGTCTTTCACCATTGCTAAACGTTCCCTAAGAGTTTTTCAACGTGCTTTCTGTCATTTCTGCTTTGCCTTCTTCCTGTTTCACCTCTTCCTTCCCTCCTGCTTCTCTCTCCTGCTTTTCTCTCTTCTGCTTCTCTCTCCTGCCATCCTTCCTCCTGCCTTTCTTCCTCTTGCTCTCCTCTCCTTTGACATCTCTAGTTTTTCTTTTCTTTTGGGGGAGGAGAGATGATGAACCTAGAAAACTTACGACTCTTTTGCTGCAGAGGACAAGGGTCTTGGAACCTGTATAATATATGGAACCTGTATAATATATAGAGAGTGGCATAGGTCACTTTACGGAGAATTATGAAATCACTTCGGGACTTATTATTATTTACAACATAAATTATTCAAAGTATTTTCCATCACGTTCAAGACACGTTATATCTTTATAGCAATATATCTCGCTTGATGATTCTTTTTTATAATTCAACGTTTCGCACTCTTGACGTCTCAAACTTTTTCCTGTGATCTCAGTGACAAGGTTTCTGGCTGTAGATTCCATCTTCGTTTACACCCCACTTTGATTAATCACACTGGGTTATGTCTCTTGACCCAGAAAACTTTTTAACTGCCTCAAGGCGTTATATCAAGGTCGAAAAAATGCCGTTAAAAAAACACATGATCTTGTTGTTATGTTAGGCTGTATTATGATTTCTATGTTGATTTCTAAATATAGGCAACATTGTATTCTGCAATATTTCCAGATAATTGACAGCACTGAGAGTGTCATAAAGGAAGTAAGGACAGACCGCACCATTCGACCAAATCTCGGCCCAGACTGTAACAACCAGTACAGTTAATTCTCGCTGTAGCACCTGATGAGGGTCCTCACCTTACCAATATACACAGTTGTGAAGATTGGCTCTTTCACTAGCATTGTGTAGCTTCATCTATCTACAAGATGTTTCGAAAATTGGGATCTGCTTCATTCATTATCACATTTATTCTCAGCATTCAACCCTCCTATCGACATTGTCTTCATACAGCGCTTGCACTAACAGTGTGTGTGTGCGCAACATACGCTTCACACAACGATCTACAATAACAAGCTCCTGCGAAGCATCTAGTTAATTTTGAAGAACTGTGGAGGAATGCTTAAAAAATTTTCTTCATTTGTCTCTGACTTCGGTCTACCACTTTGTATCCAAAACTGGGTAAATTACCCCAAGTGGGGTAATTTGGTCTTATCAGTCTGTAATGGAAGACAAACGGAATGCCAAAAGAACTAGACGTATTTCTGTCACTGCGCGATCCAAGAAAAGTGTCCTTGTATTGCATAACCCCAGTCCTTTTATATCGGTGATGCTTACTGTTACCCCATGACTTTATCTAAGCTATGCACAGCTTGCTTACTAGGTGGAGCATCTTCTGGAAACTGGCCAACAGAAGCTTCTTATGCAACGAAACTCGCTATTCGCTGTCAGCACTTTGTGAGAAGAAAAATGCGTTATTTCGTTTTCTGATTATCTGTTCACCCAGTAATCATGTGAAGCACAAAAAAAATATATAAACTTTGAGCAGAATTGAATTTAAGCTATACCACAAAGAAGTCAACTCACTACTTCACTCAGCGTATTTTAAATAATTGTTGCCAAAATGTGTGCAGTCTAATCTAGAAATAATTATAAGGAAGAAACTTAAAGGCTTATATGAAAAAATAAAAAACATCTAGAAATCTTTTTATTTATTTTTCTAAGGCTATGGAAGCCTTATAATTTGCATATATATATATATATATATATATATATATATATATATATATATTATATATATATATATAATATATATATATATAATATATATATATAATATATATATATATATAAATTATATATATATAATTATATATATATATATATATGTTATATATTCTTCTTTCAACACACCGGATGTTGCACTTGTTTGACCTAACCTGAATAGGCACTCATTGAAAATAAAAGGCCCCAAAATCTGGAATACACTTCCAGAAGTTTTTAAAGGTTTTCCATCTGACAAACGTCTTCAAAAAATTTTTAAGCAGTACCACCCGAATTTGATGCAAGTGAATGAAGATCGCATATAAATGTCAGATATTTCACAATCTGCCTATACATATATACTGGCATTGTTGTCTTAACACTGTGTTTTATTGCTTGAAATGATCGTTGCACCCATCTACAGACAAATTAGTTGTTACAATAAGCTTTTAAATCTAACTCTTTCTGTTAAGTAAGTAAGTTTATTCAGGTATACACAAATACATTTACATACATTGTCTTACATAGCAGCATATGTGTAGAGAACTTAGGATAACCCAAAAAAGTCAGACAGAGTGACTTATTTCCATTGGGTTCCTTTATTCTTAAGGCTGCCCGAAATGCTGTACATAACGATGGGCTCATAAAACCTCCATTTTTCCTGTGTATGAGCTAAGCTATCCTGGCATGCTTCTTGGTATCCTTATTTCCCTGCTGAAGTTTCTCAGCTAAGTCTGACAGACAGATATCAGCACCTTGAATGAGCCCCATCCTGTGTGATGGAATGAAAGAGAAAAACAGCTAGCTTATGTTTCCACTGTGTAACCATCATATAAAATAGTACACGTATCTTATTAACCAATGACTGTTATACAGTTGTATTATATGAAAGATAAACTTGTATTCTTGTAAAAAACACCTCACCAGCATCAACACCCCCCCCTCCCCCCCACAGAGTGAAGTCGGTGATTTAGCAAGAGTTATGTTGTTAAGTAAATGGACAGAGATGCAGCGAATGTGACATTTTTTGTGCCACAATAAAATGTCACATTAATTGTATCTGTGTCCATTTCCCTAACATTTTGTCGGTAATCCTACCATTATTACTAAGAATTATGTAGATGAGACGGAAGATAGTGGAAGAGTCATTATGAAGAGAATTGTAGGGATGAGACAAGCGTGTGAAAGTTAATAGGAAGAGAATCATGTAGATGAGATCGGAGTTTTTTTTTTT
This sequence comes from Cherax destructor, assembly GCA_009830355.1. Lineage (NCBI taxonomy): Eukaryota > Metazoa > Arthropoda > Malacostraca > Decapoda > Parastacidae > Cherax > Cherax destructor. The sequence continues at coordinate 92,895 of WNWK01002940.1, forward strand.
TTTTAAATATCAGAAATCAAGGTGATGTTGTGCATTCTCTCATGTTTTATGACTGCTTTAAATATGCTAGGTTGTTGGCTCAGTTGTGACTACATAATGAAGCTGAAACATTTATGGTATCTAGAAAATTAACCAGTTGGCGAATAGCTTGCTGTTGTTGCCGCCGTTACCGATGTCATTCCCACCATCCCCACCACCTCCTCCACCGCCGCCTCTCCCGCCGCAGCCTCTTCCTCTTTTTCCTTCTCTTTCTTCATTTTCCCCTTTTTCTTCTTTCCTTTTTCCATTTTTCTTTTTTCTTTTTATTCTTTTCCATTTTGTCTTTTTCTTATTTTGCTTTTTCTACTTTTTTTTTTCTTTTTCTTTTTGTTTCATATTTCTTTATTTTCCTTCTTTTTTCCTCTCCTTTTTCTTTTCTTTTTTCTTCCTTTTCCTTCCTCTTCCTATTTTTCCTTGTCCTTCTTTGTCCTTTTCCTTCTTTTTTTGTTAATTTTTCCTTTTTATTGTTTTTGTTTTTTGTTTTGTTCTTAGCTTTTTCATAATTTTGTTTTTGTTCTACTTTTGTGTAACTCTCGGAATTGTTATTATTGATAAGAATGCGCGAAACGCCTAAGTCATACAGCTCTTGAGCGGTAAAAAAAAAAAAAAAGGTTTGATTCAAGGAAGGGAAAGCTAGGTCTAATTCCTAGGATCACGACCCCCCACCACACACACACACACACACACACACTTGCAACCACAACTAGGTGAGTACAACTAGGTGAGTACACACACACATGGAGTGTTGCAGACTGTGTCATTTTCAACACACAAGGTGTGGGGTAAATATGATTTTTTTTTTGAAGATAATTTCAATGTTGAACCTGATCAATTTTATTGTTTTATAAAATATCTAATATAGAATTTGCTCGACGTTGGTTTAACTGAACGTGCTGCTGGGGTCTGTGCTAAGATAAAGGTATTAAAGGGAGGAAAGAGCAAAGCTATTAAGGAAAGATATTTTAAATTGGAATATCTTACAAAGAAAGTCATCTCATGGAAAGAAAGTGTAAAAGATCATCAATGGTAAATAATAGAAAAATTTCTCTTAAAACCTTAAAGAAAAATTTAAGAGTAATTATTATATTGATGGGGAAGCTTTAATATTTAGGGCGTCATGCAGCGTCTGAGGATGAGATGTAATCTGTCTTGACCCAAGGAAAAGTTTGTTTGAAGGAAGACAGACATTAATGATTTACAATAAAGGGGAGACGGAGGGGGGGTAATTAAGTCATGCGACTATGGAGTACCAACCATTGAAGAGTGTGACACTTGTGTGCAACATTTGGAAATCTTTAGTGAGGAAACGTCTCGCCAGCCAGTGGCTTCTTCAGTCGAGTACAGAGAAGAACGGAGAAAGATGAGTTTGAGTAACTCTGTCCCTCAGCCTGGAGTCGATGTGTTCAGTCCATCAATCTTGATGGACTGAACACATCGACTCCAGGCTGAGCGACTGATTACCTCAAACTCCTCACCTTTCACCATTCTTCTCTGTACTGGACTGAAGAAGCCACTGGCTGGCGAGACACTTCCTCAATAACTAGTCGGTTTTTTAAACCATTAACATCACCACCCACACACCACTGATTAAAAAAAAAAATTCTATAAGGAGGCTTAAAAACTGAGTTTATTTTATGGGGAAAGTCCAAAATTGATTATTAAAGTCGAAACTAAGAAAATATTAAACCTTAAAAATTATTTTGAAGAAAAAGATGTTAACAATATGTGTGTTTGCCAAGACCATCTGATCAATGCACAAAAAAGTTTAGAAAAGGCTCCATAAAAGTGCTTGCGAGGCAGCCAGATATCAACTTAACAAAAAAGGAAATTAACACTCAGACATTTTATAATATTGCTTTTAATAGCTTCCATAGATCGGACAGGTTACAAAGCCTTACAGTCCAAGATATATATGCAAAATAACTACAGAGGGAGTTCGCTTGTTCTCAATTATTACATCTATATACTCAGGGTGTGTGTATATATACACATTTATCTTTTAATGTATATATGTACATCAATACATGCGTCTTTCTCATTGCACTGAGGTGTTTATTTTATTGTATATTCTCCGAGAAGTTTATAACTCTTAGTGTAAATACAATGAGAGTTTACCTCCTTATTAAATTTATTGATTAATATGTTCTTGATGTATGTTCACATGACTTGCTGACTTAACGACCCATATACAGTAGAGCAGACTCACTCACTCGACAACGGGACGATAACCTTATAGGAAAACACTGAAAAAAAAGAGCAAGACAACAACGTTATAACAATTAACTTGTGTACGTGAAACATATTCGAGTGACCAGAGCAGCTGTATACAGTCTGGCTTCTGCTGCATCGAGCCCTATACCCAGAACTGGGCAACTAGAACCCAACGTCACCTAGGACATAACGACTTTAATGAACTACTGCAAGTAGCAACAGCCCCATTAGAGCAATTGAAGTCTATCAAAATTCTGCAACGAACCCAAACCTCAGAGCAACGCCATAATGAACTGCTGCAATGAACCCGAATCTCAAGGGATCCAATTCGCCACTCAGATTTTCCTGTCCCGTCTCTCCTCCTCCATCTTTCCTTCCCCATTATGTCTTGTTAGAGAGAGAAAGAGAGCAAGAGCAAGTAAACGAAAAGAGCTCGAACAAGAAAAGCAAAACAAAATCCCGATATCCATTTGGAAATTAAAAAATCTGATTTGATTGACATGACATGTTTTCTTTACTGCTTGCGCGAGGCTTTCGTCACACGACTCGGTGAACTGATGACATCCATATGAGTATATGAGTCGAGCAGTGTGAGTGGAGGACAAATATCTCATGACACGAGTCTGTCAATATATAAATAAGTATTACAGCTGGCGTACTCGTGCTAGGTGTAAGTTATTAACCGTACGAGTAGCGGTGCTGGGTATAAGTAATTAACCGCAGGAGTAGTGGTACTGGGTATAAGTGATTAACCGCAGGGGTTGCGGTACTGGGTATCAGTCGTTCAGCAACTGTTGGTTTTTCGGTGCACTGTTTCAACCTGATCAGAAAAACAAAGCCTCACATTATATCCCAGTATTATGAGCTGTCGCGCTCCATTTTTAGTGCTAGATGTAACTCAACTGGATATCGGAGTGTTCCGTTTGCTCGACATATAAGAGTGACTTACTTAAAAAAAACGCGAGAGAAGTACCACTTAACAGAGATATAGAAACTTTAGTTTTAATTGGCAATGAACCTTCAGAAAATGATCTTAATTGCAAATTAAGCCTTTAACTGGAAGTCGAATTTCATTACGTCGTATTTAGCTCTGGAAATAGCTTTCGTTCTGTTGCGATTTTAGAGAAAATCAGAATTCCAGTAACATTCTTCACGCCGCAGTGTGCGTATGGCGTTTCTAACGGTTAGGCATCTTTATTTGAAGATTTATCCCAGGTAAGTACACCTTGCCTACCCAGTGCAAGGACCATAACAGTACTTATGAGTAAATATGTTCAAAGATGATCCTTTATTTAGAGAGCCACAAACGTGTACCTTTAAGTGGTTTACATAATATCTTTTTTCCTTCCAAAGAATGTCTTATCCAATCGGCTTTAATTTTTTTCCTTTCAAATTGTGTACTGTAACTAGGGAAAGGTTCATGCCCTCTGCTTGATTTCATTTAAACTATTCCCGATTTTGGTGTTCGTGTGATGGCAAGAAATATTCTTTTGATCGGCTTCAAACTTTGAACTCTGGTGAATCCTACGTAGTAGTAGTAGTTTTGGATTATTGGAGTGTGTAGGTGACAATTTACCATTTTTTTTTAAATTTATATTTTTTTCCCGTGAAATAACTTGTCTTTTCCAAGCAGCTTCAGTCTTTAATTTCTGATGTATCTTATATAGATAGGTTACCTTCCTATAATTTTAGGCTGCGTAGATGCAAATTTGCCATTTTACTGATACAATAAATAAGCTTGGAATCATTGGATTCATAGCAATAACTGAGCAGTGCCTCTTTTGATACTTTTCATTTATTATCATAATCAAAACTAAGCTCTAAACCACCAGGGTCAGATAGGTTTCAAACCCTAATTGCTGGTGTATTTTACTTAAAAGTTTAAACTTATTTTTAACTGTGTAGGTATCAATTTATCTTTTTTTCGAAATTGAGAAGCATTGATTGAAGACTCTGCTTTCATGTGATGATATATGAATGCCGTATTCAATCTGGTTCAAACTCTCTGCTGATAACGCAGCTTCTGAGAGGATTCATACTTGAGGTTCTGGTTAATTTTGGGATATTGGTGTCCGTGTGATAACTCCTCTGATTGTCTTTAAACTTTAAAACTGCTGGTTCTTGCATAAAAGAACATTCTAATTCGTGCTGTGGATGCTAATTTATCAATTTTATTGAAGAAATTCTGATATGATGTCCATGCAACTACTTGTGAACGCCTCTTCTGATTGGCTTTGCAACTTCAAAGGATCATGAGACATTTTCCTTGAACACAGCATCATCACTACCTAGTTTAGTATGATAGCTACTAAGTCATCGGTGAGCCGCTCACAAAGGTCTCCTAGATAGCTTGTGTGGCATAGGTGAGCGGCGTGTGAAGGCTGTAGTGGTTCTCGTCAAGGCCGCGGTACTGGTGGTGGAAGGATTGCATACACTGTTGCCTCGTAAGGGCAGGTGCAGCAGCCAGGGGTTGGTGTTGAACGTTTATATTCGTAGATTTAATTGTTAATTTTATGTGTTTCGGTTGTGTGTTAGTTACCAGTTGTCAAAGGCATTTTTTTTCACAAATCGATTTTACAGGCTAAAGCTGTTATCCTACCTCAGCTCATTTTAAAGAATACTCTCTAAGGAATACTGCCACCCCCAGGAAGCGACCCATAACAGTCTACTAACACCCAGGTACCTGTTTACTGCCAAGTGAACAGGGGCAGCAGATGTTTGATCCCCACCCACGCTGGGGATTGAATCACGGACAGTGTGTGAGCCGAGAGCGCTGCCCACCGAGCCACGGGATACCCGATAGACACTTGGCCTGGTGTGTGTGTGTGTGTGTACACTCGCCTATTTCTCACCTATTTGTGGTTGCAGGTGTCGAGCCATAGCTCCTGCCCTCGCCTCTTCACTGATCGCTACTAGGTCCTCTCCCTGCTCCATGAGCTTTATGATACCTTGTCTTAAAACTATGTATGGTTCCTGCCTCCACTACATCACTTGCCAGACTATTCCACTTCCTGACAACTCTGTCTAAAGAAATACTTCCTACCATCACTTTGACTCATCTGAGTCTTCAGCTTCCAATTGTGACCCCTTATTTCTGTGTCCCATCTCTGGAATATCCTGTCTCTGTCCACCTTGTCAGTTCCTCGCAGTATTTTGTATGTCGTTATTATGTCTTCCCTAACCCTCCTGTCCTCCAGTGTCATCAGGCCGATTTCCCTTAGCCTTTCTTCGTATGGCATTCCACTTAGCTCTGGCCCTAGCCTTGTTGCAAACCTTTGCACTTTCTCTAATTTCTTGACGTGCTTGACCAGGTGTGGGTTCCAAACTGGTGCTGCATACTCCGGTATGGGCCTGACGTGTGAGTGCATGCGTGCGTGCGTGCGTGTGTGTGTGTGTTTTAACTAGGTATACATGTTTGTGTGTTACTATTTAAGTGTAGAACAATCGTAGTTGTTACTAGGATTGCGAGTCACGTTCATCTGTTCCTTTGTTCAGGATGAAGGTGAGCCTCGCAAATTGCTTTTAAATACCGCAAAAGCAAAATATGTATATATCTTTTAATATATATCTCTTTGATATATATCTCGTTTCTGAGGAAAGGGTGTAAAGAGCTTGATAAAACTACATAGAGCGATACGTTGTCCCAATAAATATCCACCAGTAGTTTATTTACTTCTTGGTATTTCAATGCACTCGCCTCTTTTGGCTGTGAGGGCCTCGAGTTTGTTTACTGTCCTTTGTTTTGTATATACACTGGAATGAGGGGTTTCTAATATTTAACAGTTTCTAAATATCTAGCATAGTTTCAAACCAATGGTATTATAGTCGATATAGAATTTGTTTTCAACAAAAGTGAACAGATGATTTGGTTTAGAATTGCACCCATCTGCTACTATATTATTCAAAGTTTTTCTCCTCTAATTCATTTCTGACTTAATGGCATTTTTGGTATAATTTTGAGTTGCGAAATTTTGTATTGTACCGGTATGGATTCCACGTTTATCTTTAAATATTCATAACTCCTTAACTATTCTTGGCTCAGTAATTATTCTTTGCTCATTAATAATTCATAGTTAATTATTTCGTTCTTGTCTCACTTAATTTTGTTCCAGCCTTTATACCTTCCATGTGACGGACCTGTAATATACCTGTGACAAGTTTCGAGGGGTTTTGAACCCTCGTAAATCCAATCTTTGGCTAGACTTTATTTTTGGTTGAATGTTCAACCAGACGGTTGCTGTTGGCGATCCGCTGGCCATATAGCCCTCACAGTCTGGTTGAGCATGTTATAATCTTTGAAGTTGAAGCTTGAAAAGTCTTCTCTCGTCTCTACCTAGGTGTTGCTTTCATCTGTTCATAGTGTTTTTTCCTTGTTTCTTGCTGTGCCGGTAGTGTAGAGGTAGTTCTTATTTCACCTTTTTCGTTGCAATGTGTTACCCCAAAATTTCTCATGTAATACTGAGACACCACATTTTTAACTCTGGGATGGTGCATTTACATAATTATGCTCTCAGCCACAGACTAAAATTAGTTAAGAAGATTTCATTTTGCCACACCTCTCATCTCACCTCCACGCATCTCATCTCTCCTCCACGTCTCTCATCTCATCTTTTCTCCACGCCTCTCATCTCTCCTCCATGCTTCTCATTTCTCCTCCACGCTTCTCATTTCTCCTCCACACCTCTCATTTCTCCTCCACAACTCTCACCTCTCCTCCACACCTCTCACCTCTCCTCCACACCTCTCACCTCTCCTCCACACCTCTCACCTCTCCTCCACACCTCTCATCTCTACACCTCTCATCTCTCCTGGAAAAACACGTTCTGGCGGCTGCACCTCATTCAACAAATTCATATATTTTTTTTAATTAAAAAGTATTTTCTTCCATTCTATTAAAAAAGCTCAATATTTTCATAATTGTATTTGCCTTTGAAGGTTTGTATTACAAGATGAGCTAATTATTTTATTAGCATTATGAAAGGTAAAGATTCCGCCATTTCTGTTTATCTATATATGAAGCGCTAAATCCATGTGGGTCCAACGTGTAAGGAGCACTGGAGGCTCGATCCTCCGCCGCTAAAGTCAGACCAATTTCTGACCAGTTAGGCTGTTGGTGGACGCCATTAGTATTGTGCCTTAACCTTGGCCTTTTCAAATAAACGAGGCACTCTTGAGTTTTTTTTTTTTGGATGGCAAAAGTACAACGGTGAATTCTAACTTGTTAGTTATTGATAACAACGGTGAAGATTAGCCTATTAGTTACTCAACGAGAGATATTATTTTTAATATCTTTCTTTGAGAGAGATTAAAAATAATAGTGGGAGTCAGTTACAGAATGAAGTGGGTGGGGAAAGTTAAGGCTCTACTAGCCTAGTAGTTCATAAAACAAATTGCCAATAATCTCCTGAGGGCCACATGTTGCACTAGATAATTACTTACATTCTCGATGACTCGTTGATGACTGGATAATTACTTAACTTCTCGATGACTCGTTGATGACTGGATAATTACTTAACTTCTCGATGACTGGATAATTATTTGCCTTTTCGATGACTCGTTGATGACTGGATAATTACTTAACTTCTCGATGACTGGATAATTATTTGCCTTCTCGATGACTCGTTGATGACTGGATAATTACTTACCTTCTCGATGACTCGTTGATGACTGGATAATTACTTAACTTCTCGATGACTGGATAATTATTTGCCTTTTCGATGACTCGTTGATGACTGGATAATTACTTACCTTCTCGATGACTCGTTGATGACTGGATATTTACTTACCTTCTCGATGATTCTTGGATTGGATAACTATTTATCTTCTCGATGATTCTTTGATGACTGGATAATTAACCCTCCGGGGTTAATCCGAAGACATTCTTTTTTCTTCTAAGGTTTGCTAAGACGTAAGGATATTTGAAGTACAATGCCTGATGGTTATTGATTTATATTCTCCGTTTCCTCTAAATTTATTGTGAATTTTGCCTACTTTACTGTATATTTATTTTTTATATTCAGTAATAAAAAAGAAAATATTTGAATGTAAATTTATTTGTTAAAAATCTTTTAGATTCTATTTAAATGATAAAATATTAATTCTTTTAATTCATTATGTATATTTTATGTAAATTAAGGAGAATAAATATTAAAAAAACATTTTTAATAAAGCACGTAAATAATCATTTATTAATTTTATAAATCCAAAGATATATTAATCTTGCAGAATAACATCGTAATTAAAGTGAAATGTGGAACCAAATTGACTCTTAAGGACAGGTGAACGAGAGGTAATTTTTAAACACTGGAAGCCAGGCAATGTAACACTCGCATTGTTATTGTGACTGAAGCTTTAATTTTGCTTCACGGGGAAGGTGCCTTGGTGAGGGTGAAGGGCTCTTGAGCCAAGGAATTGGAGCACCCCATCCCTTGGATCAAACCTGGCTGTTTTCTATTCTCTCTGCGCTGTTTGACCCCTGGCTTAGTGCGTTCCAGTGGATATAAATAATAGTAATGATAAAGAATAAAAGTTATTTTTTATTTCAGTGAAGTGGTCATCGAGAGGCTAACTGGCTATGCAGTCATCAACGCGTCATCGAAATTGTAATTATCCAGTCATCAGCAAGTCATCGAGAAGGTAAGTAATTATCCATAGCATCAATGAGTCATTAAGAAGATAAGTAATTATCCTGTTATCGAGAAAATAATTATAGTCATTAACGAGTCATCAAGAAGATAAGTAATTATACAGCTTTTAATTAGTCTTGTCAAAATTTTTCACTGGCCAATAGTGACTTAATTATCATGGACTAGCTAAGTTGGTAATAATCTTTTAACATCGTTTTCCGTCAAGCGATATACACTAAGTCATTTATCGTCAAGCAATATGCACTTATTTATCAAGTTATATGCAGTTAGTCCGCCCATTATTGTCAAGCGATATACACTTAGTCCATCATATATCGTCAAGCGGTATGCAGTTACCCCGTCATTATCGTCCAGCGATATGCGGTTAGTACACTTGCTTCAGAAAAATGATAATCTAGTCATTTGGTAGCTCGTCAGAATTCTGAGTGATGAGGCTAGCCAGGCGAGCCTCACCATGCTAATATAAAGGTAAGGCTTGATGATTGGCCTCGTCCCCAGAGAAAACAATGAATTATAGGTGGGAAAATTTCTGATGTGCAACATACGAGATATGTGCAACATTAGGTAATTTTATAAATAAACGTTTCAGACACCAGGGGTTGTATAAATTCATTTGATTGATAAAACAACTGATTGGTATTTATACGATGGAACTAACCTGACCAAAACTACCCTAGCAACCTAACCTGACCTTGGTAAAATGCACGTAATTAAAAATTATTAGTCAATAGGCTAATAACCTAGTATAATGTGATTAGCTAATCGCAAAACAGCAGGTGAATAATAATTTACGATAAGGCCAATTTTTCGATTCTTAAAGCGTTGATAAAATATGTTTTGCATTACCCTTACACAGGAGGGCCCCAGTTTATGACCGTTCTCCACTTAAAAACGTTGCATATACAGTGCACTTACAAAACATTTAAAATTTTACAAGTACGTACCTAACCGTAGTACAAACACTGTGGCACATAACCATCCTTCTTGCTATTGTGGAAGGTATAAAACCAGGAGCGAAAGAAGCGTCGAAGCCTTTGCCACGAATATTCGTCGGACACGTTGAATAACATTTACATTTCGTTTGGGTATATTTTCTGTTGAAAGTCAACTGAGTTTCTACATAATGGTGATGTGTAACAGGGTAAATATATTTTATTCTTGTTGTTTGGAAAATAAGCTACTTGGATTATATATTTCACACAGTATAACGACCGTTTATGTATGTGGTGTTTCTTTGTGTAAAATAGGCATATACATTTTGTGTATTAATGGACACATGGTGCATGATCCAAATCCCAAAAGGCTTATCAAAGTATATTGAACTGAAGGAGGATAACGCGGTAAACACAACGTACATATTACCATACCACGGGTGGTTCGAACCCGCGGTCAGATAGTCTCAAAACTTCAGACCGTCGCGTAAGCCACTGGGCCAGCTAGCTTCAATAAGATTCATCCAACTAGGTATATTTCTACACCATAGGAAGGTTAGCATAGGCACCACTGTGTCCACAAATGCAAGTTTTTACAGACGAATCTCCAGCTAGCATGGCCGTGACGAACTCTAGCTCAAGTCCCCTTCGTAATGACACGATTGCAAACAAACCATAACAAAACATAAGTGGGACCAAGTAAACCAACTCCTAAATGATATAAACTGGGAAGATAGCCTAATCAACATGGATCCCAACCTGTCTAGAACAAATTAACTCTGTGCCACTTGAAGTATGCTCAAGGAAAAGGAGAAGATGTAAACTAGAAAGAGAAAGGCGCTCCCTATACGGGTGGGGTGGTACGGTCGGCAAAGCACCGCGTACCTTGTCACAAGGTTCGTAGGGTCGAGTCTCCGTCGGCCAGAGATCAATGTTTGTGAATATTTCGCCTGCTCTTGTGAATTCCTAATATATATATATATATATATATATATATATATGCATGCATGCTTTTGATAACATACAAAGACGTATGACAAAATTCATCCCAGTATCAGAAAGCTTAGGAAGGTGGATTAAGAGGGGCGGTGTTACTGAAGTTTGCAATCTTTAATAGGGATGTAAATAAAATGCTAGATTGATTTACGATTAAAAGGAACATTGGAAAACACTGGTTTCGCCAGAACAGTAGAGGAGAGAAACAATCTGTTATGTAACATAAATGAAACAAATACTTTGGAAGCCGTTACAAATAGGTTAGAATTAAAAATATAGATGAATTAGTAAAAATAGCTGGATGTAAATAGGCTTTCCGCAGTAATTATTTTTTTAATAAAAGACGCATGTTGTACAACAAATTTATAGTCATAACTTTTCAAAGCTTTACACAGGGTAACACTGTCTCACAAAAAATGCCTATTTTGCATCTTGTCTCTGTCTTCATTTGTAATTGTGATTATCATGGTTCTAAAATTTGGATTCAGCCTCGCATCTTTTACCTTTGGTCCGGTCCACTTGTTCCAAAAATACATATAATAAATTGATAACATTAGTAATTTATTTATTTTTCTCTGGGATTGCATTTCAGTTTTCCTAGTTTGAGTTTTTATTTAATTTTGTCTTGATTAATCACATTGAGTCATATTACTTCGCCCTTTAATGCACATGAAACTTAATTTGATTCTCAGTGGCATCTGCTGGTTAGTACTGCATATTTATTGTCTTCTTTTTTCATTACTTATCAGTATCGTATAACTTAATATTAAATTCATTTCATAAACCCTTTTGGAGTCATGGTAAGCAATAAATAGAAGCTAAAGCAACAGTTAATAAGCGTGAATTTATAGTAAGTCAAAAGTTATTCTATAGCTGTATACATCATTAGTAAGACCTCACTTAGATTATTCGGCTCTGTTCCGGTCTCCATACTACAGAATGACTATATCTTGAAGGACATACAGAGAAGGATGACAAAATTAATCTACTATATTAGGGATTTTCCATACTAAGATAGAGAGCCCTGGACCTACTTTCTCATCTGAGAGGAGATACAGTTGAAGTTTACAAGTTCAAGACAGTGTAAATGAAGATATAAATAAGGTGTTAAGAATATCTAACCAAGAAAAAAAGCTGTTGTTAACGGCGATTAACACTAACACACATGTGATTAAGACATCAATGGGTCATTAGGACATATTATTAAGGAGACATTTCACATGCCGGGGTCTTAGTCAATCCCATATAAAGAATAGAAGTTTATGGAATGGTTCACGGGTCAGCTGCTGAAGGTGAGTACTTGGCTAAGTGATGGCTGTGTCCGGTCTAGGAAGGATGAGGATGCTGAAAACATTTGAATTCTGCCAGAATTTTGTGATGGTAGTGGCAGCAAGGGTAAATTCTGAACAGTTTGCAGTAATGGTCAGTTTCTATAATGACTAGTTTGGCCTGTTTGAAGTTCGTGTGGTGTTTATGGGAGTTTCGATGTACAATGAAGGCTTTGCTTATATTGGCTTTTTAGTCTTTTCCATGTATAGTTTGGACCCCCTTTTCTTTCCTCGTGGGATGGTAATTGATGCCATCCCATGAGTAATTCTCTATTACCAAGTTCTTGATTGTTCTGGATGTGATGTTGGCTTCTGACAATACTTTTGACAGGAAGACTGGATGTGTGTAAGAAAGGCACAGATGTGGTAACTAGGGCATTTACATGGTTTTATTAATCCATTACAGAGAATTAAAAGGAGTATAATTTGTGTGTCAGGTCAGGTGCTGCATGGGGCGAAGAGCTTGGGTAGAATTTTTTGGCAATTATTTCTAAAATCGTAAATATTTGCTCAACAAATCCTACCCAAGCAGTCAGTGCTTTTCTCGATGTTGGAGTCATGAAGCCACTGGTTTGAGAAATACCTCCTCAGTCAATATTCTAGCTACCGCATGTGTCTTTCTTACCAATAGGCGTTAATCACCATTTAGTTACCTCAAGAAGGCTAGAGAAGTCTTAAGTAAACATGGCTGACGGGTGGTACTAATAATCTGATTAAGTCTTGTCTGGTTATGTGGGTTATGTTCTCTAACTTTCTCCTATAATTGTTGATGAAATGTGTTTTATATTTTGTCATACATTAATGGTATACAATACCGACAGGTTAATGAATAATATACGATGTGCAACACTTGGGTATCTTTAACGGCAAAACGTTTTGCCTGCGCACCAGGCTTTTTCAGTCTAAAACAGAGGCGACTTTTTTATACTGTAGACAGTGGAAGAATTGGAGAGGTAATTGTAAGGTATTCAGTCCCTTAACCTTGGTTGAAGGTGTTTCATATGTCTTATTCTTCAACCTCGTGTTATTGTATAATGTTTATATTCTTGTACCAACAACCTTTGGATAAAGACTCTTCTTCAGACTTAATACAGAATAAGATAAATCAGAGTATTAAATATAATGAACAGAGAGGTGAAAAGCAGTGTTCTTGAGTTAGGAGTGTTGCTCTCCGCCGATTACGGAAGGTTAGTTGGTTGGCTAATTGATCTTAAAGCCTATCGACTACACGAGGGTCATTAACTCTGCATATAACCTGTCAGCAGTCAATAATGCTTGCAACACTAAAATAGGGATTAAAGTAAACTTTCAACACACACTTAGTGGCCACTTTACTAATTGCATTCTCCTAGCACTGGGTAGGCCTCCCCTTTGTCCCCAGGATAACTTAGGTAAAGTTTGTCAGGAAACAGGACAAGTGTTTCCTGACGCGGGCCTTAGTCAGATGATGACCCGCCGTTGGAGCTTTTGGTCATCTGACAGAGGGATTCCACTGGCTTACCGGTCCACCTCTTTAAAATTTATGGTCATAGTTATAACCATTAGTATCCCCAGGATAACCTGGTCTTTGTGGCATGGATTCAACAAAGTACTGGAAGCATTCCTTAGTATCACGCAGTTGCTGCAGATTTCTTGGCTGCACATTCATGCTGTGAATCTTCCATTCCACCACATCCCAAAGGCTTAGGCTTCTATTCTGAATTTACCATCTGCATGTCGCAGCAGAAATCGTGATTCGTCAGTTCTGGCGAAGTTCTTCCAATCTTCAACTATTCCTATTCTTTGCTGACAGGAGTGGAACCCAGTGTGGTCTTCTGCTGCTGTAACTCCTGTACTTCAAAGTTCGACGTGTTGTGCGTTCAGAGATGCTCTTCTCCGTACCGCTGTTGTAACACATGATTATTTGAGTTATTGTCGCCTACCTATCATTTTAAACCAGTCGATCATTCTTTTATGATCTGTCTCATTGACAAAGTAATTTTGCCCACAGAACTGCCTCTAACTGGATGTTTTGTTTTTCACACCATTCTCTGTAAACTCTCAAGACTATTGTGCGTGAAAATTCCAGGAGATCTTCAGTTCCTTAAATTCTTAAACCACTCCGTCTGGCACTAACAGTCATTACACGGTCATAGTTATTTAGATCACATTTCTTCCCCAATCTGATGTTCGGTCTGAACAACAACTGAACCTCTTGACCATGTCTGCATCCTTCTAGGCATTAAGGGGCTGCCACGGGATTGGCTGATTAGATGTGTATTAACGAGCAGGTGTACCCAATAAAGTGGCCACTGAGTGTATATACGTCGAAAGATATACACTTCTTTGTGTAAAGGTTCTTAGTGTCGACTGCACTCATCTGATCGTAACTGCCCAGGAGTGAGGTGAGCACTCAGTACCATGAGTAAAACTTTCTTAATAAACAAGTAATGAGGTCAGGTATTCAATATAAAACACACACACACACACACACACAGAGCAAGGGGGTGTTAGGGGAATGGGAGGGGAGGCACGCACGCACGCACGCTCGCGCTTCTAAAAGAAACTATGCACAAAGAGCAGAGGGTTAAGAAAATACAGAAAGAGCCATGATATGCCAGAGAATTTGATAAAGCAAATAATGGATACTAAGCTGGCTTCGAACCTCGAGCAGATGAGGAATGACAACACACTCGGTGAAAGACAACCTGTGTCTCCTGCTAATTCACCTAATGTTTTACTCTGCGCTACTGTGTGAGCCTGCAGCTAATGTACATAATGCTCTTCTCTGCTGGTACTGTGTTTTCTCCTGTCTGTTGCCTATGTGCCTAATGGTATGTCTGCTTCTACCTTGCAGCTATTGTGTCTACTGCTCGTTGTATATCTCGAAATGTAGTTTTTCCTAATTATTCTATTTACTCTTTATTGTTCATACAGATGACATGCTGACGAAATTTGTGTTGAACAAAGTTAACATTCTGCTGACTTTTGCAAACATTGAGGAGGGGATATATCTCCCTTTCCCTCTCCTTCATCAGTCTATTTCTTCCTTCCCCCACCCACATCCCTGCTTTCATTGCTTTCCCCTTCCCCATTACGTCCGCAGGAAGGGGTAATGCACTCACATCATTCCTTTACTCCTCCTATCTCACACGGTACATGAAAGAGAGATAAGTTATTCTCACGTAATCTTTTTTCTCCTCTGTCTTGATCTCTGGCACCCCCCATCCTTTCCCTCCCTCTCGCTTCTTTGAAAATATAATCGGCTGTTTGCTTTCCCCCGTGCCGTTGCCCCGCTTGTCGAGGCAACAAATACTTCACTCGACGGAGGAACTTCAGCTTCAGCCATACGCAGATTTACGAATCTGCGTAGCCCGAGTGTGTAGTTACTGCTGCTGCTGCACTCATTAATCCACGTTGTGTTATCATTTGGCCTTAAACAGTTTTCCTTGTCTATATTGTATGATCATAAATATGATACAATATGTAAGAGCAATTCTATTCAACAGGTTCATTCTTTTAGGTGATATTTTTGTACTATCGAATGTGAGTTATTTTAGATTACCCATACGGTCAGTATATTTTTCACTCACCTTGATTCCTAATGGTATGGCACACCTGTGTTAGGAACAGTAACCTCGAGGCTCACGTATGTACACCAGTGGAGTAAATAGTGTTGTTAAAACTTTTCAGAAGCTAGTGTTTTATATATAAATTATGTATTATGAAGTTAATCAAAATTGTACATGTATTTTTTAAATTTATCATAAACAAAATAATTAAAATACGAAACATGAAAACACATTTGGCATACACTTAAGGGACACACAAGAGAAAGTGTATTCTTAAAATGCTAAGTATGTCGTTATGACGCATAAAGGAAATCACTTCTTTCTCGTCCTAAGAAACAATTTGTATGGTTGTCTGACTCATATGTGATAAATTTGTCAAGTGTGAATGTGTGTATATGTATAGAGAGAACGGTTCGCTTTTGTAGATTTAATGTTGTTAATTTGCATTATTATTAGTAGTAGTAGGAGTAGTAGTAATTTTTTATCAATAATGCTCTGGAGAACAATTTAAAAAAAATCGATTTGTATTCGAGGAAGAACAGAACATTAAATGAAAAAAAAGAAAAAGAAAGCCTAGCTAAGTGGAACACAGACGGATATTAAAGACAGATGAAGGACAGTCAACAAATTTTGTACGTCTGTACCAGCCACAGTTCTCCATGGAATAATAGTTTATCCTCGTCTCTCTGGAGCAAACAAGACACGAGTTCATTGTGTTAACGTCTGCTGTGAAACTGTTGAACGAGAGGAAGCAGAAGAAAGAATACGCAGTGTTAAACGTTACTTAAAAAAAAAAAAAAAAAAAAAACATAACAAGGTTAGACTTAAATAAGGAACCAGTAAACAGAGAGAATGCTAAGAGAGAGAGAGAGAGAGAGAGAGAGAGAGAGAGAGAGAGAGAGAGAGAGAGAGAGAGACAGACAGACAGACAAAGCGCAATGAAAACCCCCAGTAAAATTAGACTTAAGAGGCAAAAGAACGAGTTAAACGGTTTAGCGAAGTTGGGCCGAAACAAAATAACAGGATATGCATACCATTTAAGTTACACTAATGCATTTAATACTGACTTGAGTATGAGGTCGTTGCCTTTGGTGTTCGTCTTCATATGTGTTTGTATGGTGAGTAACAACAGGAGAGATAGTGACTAGAGCTGAGATGATCCAGGTGGAGCTATTGCTCTTCCTTCGCTGGTGTCTTGTTCTAAACATGAAATTTCCTTGACTTTCTTCCGTGAGGTTAAGAAAATAATGTCCACCATTCTTATAGAACACGCCTTGGTATAAATATGTACAAATTATGTTTAAAATATTGACATTCACATGGCACACGCAGTGCTTTCAAAAGATTAGTTTTACTATGCACACTTTTTATTAAAATTAAACATTATTAAATTATGCTAAATTAAAATATTTAATGAAAAATTATATTTATTGTTCACAATAATTTAAACACAAAAAAATGCATACGAGCATAATTGTGCATCGTTATCACTGTGCACAAAGATCACTAGGCTAAGGGCGTTACTAGTAACGTTTGATACATGAGCCTAGGCACTAAAGCATTCTTGGACGCATTACGGTCCATAGGTCATACATGTATCTATTCTGCACTTCGCTGTTAAGTGAAAAGCGGCACGTGTACGGAGCCTTGCCCATACTTCTTGAACTCGAGGCTGTTCAATTGTGAGCCGAACGCTCTATCATTCAACTATAGGTCTAAATAGCACTCCCTCCTACCGTAATACATTCTTCCGTTCCATGTTTACAGTGTTCAGTCTTCATATTTTTTACAAATAGTGTCCTCCCGAGATCTTACGTGCCACGTCGCTGTTAGCCACATTGTTGACACCACTGGCATTACCTGAGCCGATATTACCTTTCTCCATAACACGAGCATCCTTTTAAGAAAATATATTAGCCATTAATATAATTATTGAATTTTTTCAGAATAGAAATTGGCATCTAGCACTCAACATTAAAAATTCCATCTTTCTTTTAAGTAGGATACACCAATATTGAAAGTTTAAAGCCGATCAAAAAGAAGACTCAAGTTACCACACGGAAACCAAATCAGGGTACTAGAGGGTACTTGCAAGGTCCTTCCCGTAGTTAAAGTAAACCAGCACTGAAATTTAAAAGCCGGTCGAAATAAGCGTTCTCAGTTTATAAACGACAAACCTTGGATGATTAAAAAGTCAGGCATTCACTTAATTAAGGTACCCATTCAGGGATACCTAATAATAATAATAATAATGATTTATTATTATTATTATTGTAGATTATTTTTTACTGCGCATCAATCTAAATGTCACGTGTATTTGCAATTTGTTTGATTTCTTGATTTCTCTTTGTCTTTAAATCCAGCCTCATTAGCTACAGTTGTTTATGGATGAAACGGCTTAATGTCAACAAGTATTTAGGCAGACAGCTGCAGAACAAGCTTCTTCAGTAATTTGATCTGGAATGGCCCGAGCCATCGTCTGGTTTTTACCTCCAACTTGTCGGTTAGTCGTGAATTGTTCCATCCATAGTATTGTGACTTTTATATTGAATAATGCTAGGTGATATTCAGGCAATAAGCTGAGAAGTGGGCCCAAGAAGGACTGACTTTTATTAAATTTTAGTCGAGCTCAAATACATACAACAAATGTGTTCTCAGAGCAAAGGCTTCTGAATATATATTTGAAGATGGTAATGCTCGTGTTGAGCAATTTATCAGGCAGTGCAACACAGGCAATAATTTCATCATGTTTCTCACTGTTATAAATCCTTGGAAAGCAATACTATCCAAAATAAATTGTCTCGTATCTTTCTTATCAAGTTTTCGTTGCCTGCTGCAGTGTGTTGCCGGACTGCAGTGTGTTGTCTGCTGCACTGTGTTGCCTGCTCAGGTGTTTTGACTGCTGCACGGTGTTGCATGCTGAACTGTTTTGCCTGCTAAATTGTGGTGTTTGCCACACTATTGGTGTTGCCCTCTACACTGTACTACGACTATTCTGTGCTACCTGCTACACTGTACTACCTGCTACACTGTGATACTGTCAACCTGTGCTACTGGCCACACTGTGCTAACAGCAACACTGTGCATCCTGCCACACTGTGCTACCAACTACACTATATCTTGCCACAATGTTACCTGCCACACTGTTCTCCCTACCTGCCACAGAGTGTTACCTGCCACAGTGTGCTACCTTCCACAATATCCTTCCTGTCACTATGCTACCTGCCACAATGTGCAACCTGCTACAGTGTTACCTGCCATTGTGCTACCTCTCACACTGAATTACCTGAAACAATGTGCTACCTGCTACAGTGTGTTACTTGCCACAATGTGATACCTGCCACACTGCTACTTGCCACACTTTGCTACCTGTCACTTTGTGCTACTTGCCACAATGTGCTGTCTGCCATTTTTCACCTATTTAACCAAACTCATAGACTTGTGAATAGAAGCAGATAGATGCAATTTACACTCAAACAAATCACTAGACTTGTGAGTAAAAGTAAGATTTGAGTTTAAAACCCTGAGACAGTGTGCCTCAGGAAGCAGAGTCAAATCGTGTCTTACAATACTAATAATTCTAAAGTAATATTAATGTAATAAAACAGTATAAAAGTTAGGGATAATGAGACGAATGTTTGAACTAAGAGCAAGAGAGAGAGCTTGAACCATCGACCTGCTGGTAATGCTTCATATGGAACACGCCATATTGATGCAAAAATTAGTTCTCGGAAACGCTTGCCAGAGGGCCAGAGGCATGGGAAAGAGGAAGGGACAGGACAAGCGAAGGTAAGAGTGGGTGAGAAAGAGAATGAGGAAAAAGGCGAGGGTGAGAGAGAATGAGTAAAGGGAGGGTGAGAGAATGAGAATGAGGGAATTGTGAGAGAATGAGAAAGAGGGAGGGTGAGAGAGAAAGAATGATGAAATGAGGGTGAGAGGGAGAATGAGAGAGGGGGTGAGAGAACAAGAAAAGTGGAAAAGCAAGAGAAAAGAGAAAATGAGAAAAACTAGAAGGGTGAGAGAAGGGGACATAGAGGTGGAGAATGAGAGAGAGATGAGAAAGGCAGTATCACGCTCACACGTTTAAGAAACTGACTGACAGATTACTCGTATTTAGATGTTTTTAAAACCTTTTGATAGAGTTAACAGTGGTGGAGAGATATTCAGTTTGAAGGGAAAAGGCAAACAGTGACGAAACGAAAAATGTCCTCAAGCGGGAATGTCACCACAACGTTTCATATTTTCCCCAATAATGAAAAAATTCATGAACATATTTGCCGACGATACAGTTGAATGTAGATTTTGAGCCATGATAATGGAAATGAGAAAAAGCGATCACAGGTCACATGAGGAATATAGATTGTATGATAAAAGGTTGAGAGCGGCAGACAGAGAAGGAAGTCTGTGAATAATTATAGACTAAAATATTGCTAATGGAAGATCACATAAAGCCCTATAAAACTTGTATTTTTCAATAATAGGCATTAAAATGGATATGCCTGATTCCAAAACTTTTGGAATATTCACAGATAAACGTTACGTGGATGTGATAGAAAGGATCTTAAGACTTGCTTCAAAATGTCTCTTATTGTAGCCAGGTGGCCCAGTGGCTTACGCACTGGCCTGGAGTTTTACGACTCGCTTGCCATGAGTTCTAATTCCTCCCGTACCGTGGTTTTAAAAAAACTTAAAATACCCTCCGTGCCTTTCGAGAGTTAAATTGGAACATAACGACCGTTAAGATCGTAAAAGAATTTGAGAAAGTAGGTAACAATTGTAAATTGCAAAGTGTCCATAAATAGTGATACAATACTGGAATGGAAATTAAGTAGACATAGTATACGTTACATCCATTGGAAACATTAAAAACATGTATACCAAACACTGAAGACTGGCCACCTTCAAATATTTTAGCTCTTCTAACTAATATTAGGTAATTACAGACCAATATTTCGTTTTACATCCCCATATGACAGATGAAGATATAGGTAACGACAGATTAAACATTCACAAAACTAACCAACAAGGGGAAGTATAGACTCACCCAGATCTTACATATCCGCACAGATATAAAAACAGCCAAGAAGCCTTAGTATTAAAGCCTTTCTAGTATCTGACTTCAAAACTCTCCGGAAGACGCAAGTTCGATCTCGACGTATTAATTTGACATCCTGTCTTTTATCTTTTGCTTCTGTACGATACGCAGAACTGTCAGAATGTCATGGTTGTAGTTAAGTTTATTTAGGTACAGGTCCACATAAGTACAGTTATCATCCATAGTAACATATGTGTAAATTGCCTAGGATAACCCAACAGTATCAAGCAAGGGCAGCCATACATAACCTTAACGCTATAAACAGGTTCAATGTTTGCAAGATTCCCTCTAATCCAACATAAGTGTCCTGTAGAAGCAAAACTATTTTATGGCAAGTTAGCCTTTAAAATGATCTGAGATAGGATAACAGCTTCTAGCTTATACAATGCTTGTAGGATTATTAATATTATTATTATTATTATTATTATAACCAAGCGCTAAACCCGTAAGGGTCATACAGCGCTGCAGGGTAGGGTGTGTTAAATGGTGTAATATGAAGGCGTGTAGGAACTGCGAGTGATGCGTTATTCATGACTCGTGCTAAAAGAGGTCATAAAGAAAATTTTTAAAATTCTACGGGTACGCTGACATAAACAAAAATTAAACATCTAGTGAAGCGATGGGTAGAAGAAAAAAGTCACTTGAGATTGTTGCAAAGCTGCAGTATGAAGGCTTAGCGGTAAAGGAGACCGAAAGACATAACAGATATTTTTCATGTCACAAGAACTCGAAGTTAACTAACGATGAAGGCACTTTTAGAGAGTCCCCTTAGAGCACTCAGAGCTACTCTGGACTGGCTACAGGCCATCCTTCCTTGTACTAATACAATATATGTGGTATATGAGGTCGCTCGGTTATAAACCAAATGAAGGTATAAGGCGTTGCTTTATAACGGAGCTTTCATCACTTTGGAATATATTTCAAAGTGATGAAAGTGTATTTTAGGATACTGTATTTTAGGATACTTTTTCGCTTGGTTTCAAAGCTTCAGTTCCTTAGTGGACAGCTTGAATTAATTTTTTGTTGTCTTGTGTTCTAATTTAGCATTTTTATTGAAGTTGGATATTAGTTTCCATGTGATAACTTGTGAAATACCTCTTCTGATTCGCTTCAAATCTTCAACGCTAATATTAACTGCATTAGAAACTTGTGCCACACTCTGCACTATTCTTTTCGTGTGCATTGGCGTAACGAGGGCTGGAGTTGTGCTATACAGGAATATATCTCTCGGACCGCGCAGCGACCAAAATACTTTCAGCTATTATTATTATTCACCCAAGAGAGTGCAGTGGAAGCATTGATAAATCTGCACAGAGTACAGCACTGGATGCTGTAACGTGTATTACAATGTTGGCTGGTAAAGTTAGGAAAGTTAAGACATACTAGAAATAGCCACAGACAAGAAATAAAAAAAACAACGTATCCGAGAGGAAGTCTGACAGAGCGATCCAGACAGGAAGCCAAATGGTCCCATGCAGCGAACCAGACAATCCCAGTCAACGAGCCAGACAGCAAGACAGCGATCCCAGGCATCAAGCCAGACGGACCCAAGCTAGCGAGACGGTTACATGCAGCAAGCCAGACGCTCACAAGTGCTAAGCCAGACAGCAAGCCGACTCTCACAAGCAGCAACCTAGACAGCTAGATAGATGCTCTCAACCGGCAAGCCAGACAGCTAGTCAGACGCACACAAGAGGCAAGCCAGACGCTCACAAGCAGCAAGCCAGACAGCGAGCCAGACGCTCACAAGCAGGGACCCAGACTACGAGCCACACAACGCCAGACGGTCACAAGCAGCAAGCCAGACAGACAGCAAGCAGACAGACAGACAGCCGGCAGGGCAAGGAGTGAGTAAAAGCGCGTGTGAGCGGGTAGCGTGACTCTCCAAATTGGAGTTAGAGAAGAGCAGGAGGATGAAAGTGGGAGGGAGTGAGGCAGGTGAGAGGGGGAAAGGTACAAGTGGAGAGGGGAATATGAAAAGGTAAGAGATACAAGGTAAGGATACAAGGTAAGGAGGGAGGGACTGAGGATGGAGAGGTAAGAGGGACCGAAAAAGTAAGGGAATCGGAAGAGACAAAAGAGAGAGAGAGCGAAAAGAAATTTAATGAGTGAAAAAAAAGAAGAAAAGTAAGAGAAGGTAAGAGGTAGAAGGGACGAGAGGATGGGGAGGGAAGAGGAGATAGAAATGAAAGAGTGTAATAGAAGAGGGAGAGGTAGAATGAAGAGAGAAGAGGTAGGAGGGATGGGGAGAGGAAGAAGAGGGGAAGAGAAAGTAGGGCAGTAGAAAGAAAAGAGGTAGTGGTAAGAATAACGGAGGGGAAAGGGGAAACAAATAAGAAGTAGGAACTGAAGGAGGTGAAGAGGTGGGAGGGAGAGAGAAGGAAAATAGAGGTGGAGGGAGTAATAGAGGGAAAAAAGGGAGAGGGGAAAGGAGAGAAAGAGAAAGAAGATGGAATAAAGATCAAGGTGATTAGGAAAGGGGGAAGAAGAATAAGAAGAGGAAGAGGAGGGGAGAATAAGAATATGAGATGAGGAGGAGAGGTTAGTGGGCCGGAATTGTTCGAATCCTTTACCCTCTATGTACCCATTAAATTCTTCTACGAAGTTTTCAGCTGCACATTTGTCAGAACTGGCAGCCTCACTATGCCTTACCACACTGTGTATGCCACTATGCTTCTTAAATCTCTCAAACCAGCCTTTGACGAGATTCTGGAGAGAAGCAGTAACACGGTACTTGCTACTACTGCTCAGGTAGCGTTGACACGGTAGGTGTTACTGCTGCTCAGGTACCATCGTCGTGGATTCTGAGAGGTGGAGAGATTTTTTGTGTTTGTGAAAAGGAGTTTTGAGAGGGGAAAGGGATTTTAAAGACGGGAGGGATTTTGAGGAGAGGGGTTTGGAAGAGAGAAGAGAGGGATTTTGAGAGATAGGAGGGGTTTTGAGAGAGAGAGAGAGAGAGAGAGAGGGGGGGGAGGGAGGAAGGGGTTTGTAAGAAAGAAGTGGTTTTATAAAAGAATGATAATCTTGAAAGTGGGGGGGGGGGGGGTTGAGAAAAAACGGAGAGAGAGAGAGAGCCTGCTAGCCAGCTACGCCAGGTGCTTGACCCAAGCTCCTCGCTCACAATATATAGTATTGGGCAGAGCCACTCATCCTGTGAGTGAACATACTACTATAAAGTCAGTATTGGATAGAGCCACTTAGTATGTAGAAGTGTCACTCAGAGAAACAAAACCGGACAGAACGTCATCTTTAGTTTCCTTTCCTTTCACTACCAGTAGCAGTGATGAAAGATCCGTACAGAATTATAGAATTAGATATGATAACGCTAAATAGGCTAGGAATAACTTAAGAGAATCAAGTGAAGGCCAAAAGCATTATCTTGAGGACAATTGAATGCATCAAGGTAAAGATAAGAGTACATACGTAGAGAAGGGTAATTGGGTGTATTGACCCAGTCACTTCGATTTGTAGTTTGGGATGAATGTTCTCATCTATTTGTGGTTGTAGGGGTAGAGTCTCAGCTTCTGGCCCCGATTCTCTGCTGACTGATACTGTGTATCAGTGTTAATGTCTCCCCTTTCTTCTGTGATATTTCTAGTGGGTGGTGGTCACCATGAAATTTATTTGGCATGTTAGTTACTTTTCGGTTTATAGTGTTTATAGTGGCAAAAGTTGGTTGTCAGGAAGCTGTCATTTTTTTACATGTTATTTGTAAACTGGTTTGACACCTGTTGCTTGCCTCCGCAAATTGGCCGATGGTGTAGGCAGACGACAGTCCTTGATTACTTTTGCGGTCCTTTTTCTCTTCTGTAAATGGGGGACGCCCTTGAGAAGAGGTGGAACCAGGTGCTGGAGCAGGCAGTACTCCTTGTGTACGTACACGCACTCGTCTGTGAAAGACGTAAATAAAAAAAAATGGCTACTCTCGGCCATTCACATTTGAAGCTAATCAGCCTCTCAACCAACCAAATTTAAAACCTGTTAATCACACAACCCGCTATTTTCGAAGTTAGTCAACCAGACACTAAACTTACTAGTTTTCTAAATATAAAAATAAGACACTAACATGACCATAAACCAGGTATTCTAGCACGCAATTAAACCAGCAGCCACCTCCCCGACAGATATTTACCTGACAGTCGATAACCTGCTAGCTATCAAAACTCCAGCCAGACAGTATGCAGACAACGCAACCTAGAATTAGAGACTCGAGCAGGAAGTCACATACGAATTATGAGTGAGGGAAGTTGAAAGCAGGAGGCAGGTGAGCTGACAGACGCTTCCCTGTAGCTACTACTTGACCAAACAAACAAACACCCACCCACCCACACCCACACCAACACCAACACCAACACCCACACCCACACCCACACCAACACCTACACCAACACCTACACCAACACCTACACCAACACCTACACCCACACACACCAACACACACCAACAACAACACCCACACCAACAACAACACCCACACCAACAACAACACCCACACCAACAACAACACCCACACCAACAACACCAACACCCACACCAACACCCACACCAACAACCAACACCCACACCAACAACCAACACCCACACCAACAACAACACCCACACCAACAACCAACACCCACACCAACAACCAACACCCACACCAACAACAACACCCACACCAACAACAACACCCACACCAACAACAACACCCACACCAACACATACCAACACACACACACACACCCCAACACACACACACCAACCAACACACACACACACACACACACACAAATTAGAGAAAGTGCAAAGGTTTGCAACAAGACTAGTCCCGGAGCTAAGGGGCATGTCCTACGAATAGAGGTTATGGAAAATCGACCTGACGACACTGGAGGACAGGAGAGATAGGGATGATATGATAACGACTTATAGACTACTGAGAGGAATTGACAAGGTGGACAGACATGATGTTCCAGAGATGGGACACAGCAACAAGAGTCACAATTGGAAGTTGAAGACTCAGATGAATCACAGAGATGTTAGGAAGTATTTCTTCAGTCACAGAATTGTCAGGAAGGGGAATAGTCTGGGAAGTGATGTAGTGGAGGCAGGATCCATACCTAGCTTTAAGACTAGGTATGATAAAGCTCATGGAGCAGGGAGAGAGAGGACCCAGTAGCGATCAGTGAAGAGGCGGGGCCAGGAGCTGAGTCTCGACCCTTGCAACCACAATTAGGTGAGTACACACACTACCCGCTGCGCTGTATACTGCTACTGCCGAGGTGTTTTGACTGCTGCTCTGTGTTGCCTGTTAAATTGGGATGTTTGTCGCACTGTGTTTTCTGTCATTGTGGTGCCTGTTGCACTATAGTGTAAGCCTCAATGTAATACTAGAAATATTGCCTGCCAAACTGTGTTGCTTGCCACATTGTATTACCTGCTGCAGTGTGCTACCTGCCACATTGTGTTTCCTGCTACAGTGGGCATCCTACCACACTGTGCTACCTGTCAAAATGTGCTACATACCAAAGTGCGCTACTTGCCACACTTTGCAAGTAGTACACTGTGGTAAGTAGCACATTTTGGCAGGTAGCACAGTGTGATAGGATGCACACTGTAGCAGGAAACACAATGTGGCAGGTAGCACGATGTGCTGCCTGCAGGTAGCACATTGCAGGTAGCACAATGTGGTATGTACCACAGTGTGCTGCCTGCCACAGTGTGCTGCCTGCCACACTGTGCTGCCTGCCACAGTGTGCTGCCTGCCACACTGTGCTGCCTGCCACACTGTGCTGCCTGCCACACACTGCTACCATCCACACCTGTTTTCCTAATCTCTGCTTTTAAGAGAAAATTTGAAACTCACTTTCATAATATTTGATTTATCTTTCATCAGCTTGATGAGATCATTAACAAATGTTTTCATGTTAGTTTAAATTAGTTTTTGTAGGTTGTGTTCTAGTTTTGAGTTTGTTGATTTGTTTAATTATTAAAATTTACTGCTAGGCTTGTTATTACACGCGATAATTATCATTGTCTGTAACTGAGATTATGTTCAGATATCCTCTTGTTATAACCCAATCATCTATCTTTATTGTTTAGAATATTTTAATAATGAGTGAGCTGGAGGAAGATGCTGGTACATCAGGGTTCGAATCTTGCTGTCTTGACAAACTTCCCCACGAAACCACTCACGAAACATCCCGACGAGCACTCCCCCTCTCACGAACCCTCCCACCTTCCCCCCACAAATACAGTTGTCCAGCGTTTTGCGTCAAGTGGTTTTGACAAACGGTAACTGAAACGCACACAAAAGAGAGGGGAGCAGGCAATGTGTCTATCGACAAATGCCTTTAACAAATTAAAACACACAAAACAGGTCAAGTGTCTATCGACATGGGTCTTTGACAGACGGTAACTAACACCTACAAAAACGCGCGCGCACACACATACACAAAACAAGCGGTGTAATAGACCCACTCGATGCTGAAATTCTGTTCCCGCCACTCTTATTACTAAGCGTCTCGTGCAGAGTGAAATCATCGTAAGCGCAGCTGCTTCTTGTGCAAGGCGACACCCTGCAACATGTGGTCACCCAGACACTGGTGGAAGACATTCAAACCACTGCGAGGATCGCGCATGACGCATGAAGACATTTATATACTCGCGTGTACTACTGTCACACACACACACACACACAGAATCAAAGTATCTTTCGACGAGTGTCTTTGACAAACAACAACCGACACAAAAATCGGCGGGCCAAGTGTCAATCGACAAGATATGGCCACTGTTTCACGGGCTTAAGAGCTGGAGCTCGCTCATCCTCACCGTGGATGACGACACAGAAATTTGGCTTCCGACAACAACAGTGACCTTATAGCAGAACAGGCCATTGTTTGAGTAATGTTTCCATCATCGTTGAACTTCTTAAAAGTAATCATGAGCGAAAAGTTGTGCAAATAAAGAAATTCTTTGCTGTAGCTGTCGTTCTGGAAGGCAAGACTGTCTTAAGCTGACAAGTGGGTAATTGAAGACCCTTAAAATAAAGACAAGCTTTTATCATTCAACGTCTCACCCACAGTAGAGCGTTGTCAAGCATTTGATAAAGCACTGCTGTGAGTAATACGTCGTAAAATAAAGATTTTCCTCGCTTAAGGTGTTCTTTGACTTACCGAACGTCTTCTGTCTTACCTGTGGGCATCTCTCTGCCTGAGACCAACAGCGCTGCAGACACAAGAACCAGCAGGTAGGAGGCTACACCCTGTGGACCTGCTCACACATTCCCGATAACACCACACATTCTTAGGAATCCATCAAGCGCAGGATGTGCCTTGCCTACTCAAGTAAATTAATAAATGGAAGCTCGCTAATAGGTAAGGAAGCTCCCGGTTAGGCTTCCTGTTGCATTAACCTGGATTACACCAGGTGACAACCCTTACCTGACATCATGATTATGACAAGCTTCACCAGTTATTCTTACTGGCTGAACATTTCAAGGGGAATGCTTTGATTCTATTGAAGGACTTTTGATCCAAAGAATTGGGGCTACATTTTTGGATTAAATATGATTACCTCCTATTCCAGGCGCTGTATGACACCTATGAATGTAATAATAATGGAAGGAAGGTAAAACTACACTTTATTCCTGAGAGATGGCAGACTTCGGGGTCAAGGCCTTGTAGTCCAGCTATAGGCTACGGCCACTGATAGGTTCTACTGGTGTGCAGCCTATAGGCTAAGACCCATTGGCTGGTCAGCTATGGGCCTAGGTCCCACTGGTGGGTGGGCCAGCTATAGTCTTAGGTAAAACTACCGGCTCTACTTGGGGCTTTGGGCTCACTGACGGGTCACTGTCGGGTAGCTATAGCATTAAGCCCCAGTGACAGGGCAGCTGAAGTCCTGTAGGCCTAGATTCCACTGACGAGTCTTCTATAAGTATAGGTCACTCTCGTGGGTCAATACCAGGGTTAGGACTCAAAAAGAACCAATACCGTTTGTTTTTTACCTTCATATTTGAGCGGGAAGAGATCATTCTCATAACGTTTCTATAACTTCCCTCATAGTTATTCTCGTTATTATTGCTAGAGCCTCATTAGCATCATGACACTACGAGTCTTCACGGAAAGCATTCATGGACATGGAGTGGGAGATGTTAATGGCTGCAGAGGATAAAAGATGGAATAAAGAAATATGTATTAAGAATTGCGAGTATAGCAGTACTGAAGGTGGAAGCTGATCGAAGGGTGAGCTCTTGGCTTAGTGTATTGTGTACAGTGTGTAGTGTGGTGTGTTGCTCATGATAGTAAAGTGCAGTTTATTGCACCACGATAGTTGGTGATATAACCACTGTTTGGCCACCCAATCAGGGTGGCCAGTGTCACCAACAAATATTCTACCAGTGACCCCATAGCAGGACCATCAATTTCGCAGGAGTCAGGCAGTTGTAAAGTGATTGTTATTGCCGTCCGGGTGTAAGCAGGAGAGGGTTACACTGGATTACGGCCATAGCACATAAAAGAGATGGCTAATCCGGAGCTTGGCGCAGCCACAGAGCTTATTCTTTCTGAGATGATAATATTCATTAACAGTCTCGCTGGGTACATCTTTATGTGCCGTCTCCTTGCCAAAGCGGCACTCAGAAACATTCGCGAAGAAGCTGTCAGCTTGCTTCAACCAATCCATCTTGTGTAGAGAAAAGACAAATGACTGCCAACAGCTAGAAGGCAGTGGATGCTAATGAATACACTTAGGACTCCTTTGTGGAAGAGGTTTCGTTTAAGGAAACTTGATCACTACACATATTTGTCAAAAAATTCCCTCATGAAAAATTAAACAGGAAAATTTATATATATATATAGTTCATTACTACTACATTACATTACTACTGTGTGTGCGTGTATATATATATATATATATATATATATATATATATATATATATATATATATATATATATATATATATATATATATATATAATTCGTGCCGATTAGGTAAAACTGGTCAATTAGCAAGAACACATCTAAAATTAAGTCCTTTCTAAAATTTTCTCTTATACGTTTAAAGATATATTTTGTTCATTTATGCTAATGTAAAAATTTATAATTTTGTACCAAGAGAAACTTTGAAAACCTACCTAACCTTATTACAACAAGCGCAATTTAATTTAGCCTAACCCAACTAAATATATTTTAGATACGTTAACATTAATTTAATAATAAACAAACACAATGAAATATATTTTTTTCGTTATGTTCAGAATGATTTTGGCGAAATTATTGCATACACAAATTTTCACTTGTCTTATATGGCAAGGTGAGAGTTGCTATTTAAGCCAAAATCGCAAGTTTTACCTAATCGGCACGACATAATATATATATATATATATATATATATATATATATATATATATATATATATATATATATATATATATTGGGCCGCCTCAGGGTGAGCGAAAATCACATGACGCTCTAACCCACAGGAGCACCAAATCCTTAAAGAATCAAGCACCCAGCAGAGCTAGGTGGTTTACCTTGATCTGAGGACATGCGGTGGTGTGGGTTCCTCTGAGCTAATTTCATTCTACTACCCGTTTGGTGTACTAGCCTCCACAAGCAGTATTTATATTATAACCACGAACGAATTGTATTTAATCAATAACAACACTGCGACTAGCCAAGGACTCGAACCCATGTCGTTTTGGCCCGCCTCATAGTGAGCGAAAATCACATGACGCTCTAACCCTCAGGACCACCAAATCCTATAAATACTGCTTGTGGAGGCTAGTACAACAAACCATCGTATGTCCTCGGATCAAGGTAAAACACCTATCTCTGTTGGGTGCTTCATTCTTGTAGGATTTGTTTGTCCTGTGGGTTAGAGCGTCATGTGATTTTTCACTCACCATGAGACGGGCCAAAACGACATGGGTTTGAGTCCTTGGCTAGTCGCAGTGTTGTTATTGATTAAATACCACTCGTTCGTGTTAATAATATATATATATATATATATATATATATATATATATATATATATATATATATATATATATATATATATATATATATGTGTGTGTGTGTGTGTGTAATTTATTGATGTCATCTTCCTTATGGCAGTCATTGGTTGTCTTCGGGTATTCAGACTCGCCCTCTGTTCTTCTGGTACGGGAAACCTTGGACTAAGCTTTCTTACTGCTAGCCTAAATTCATCCCTGATGCGCAGCTCTCTTCTGATATTTCGTACTGGGTAAAATGTTTTCTTGTCAGTTAGGACGTAACCTGCTAGTGTGTGATGGTTCCCTCTCTGAGCATCTATTCTCTGCTTATCTTTACTATTTTCCAGATTAGCTCGGCTTCAAATTTATAGATATGTACAGTAAAGGTGTCGCTAATCTATTGCATGACTCGCTCTATTAATCATACGGGTTTAGAGCGCTTTCCATGAATGTAATAATGTTGCATGTTTTCTGGTAGACAATAATTAAGGCTATTTGATAAGAGTGCAAATCCACGTTCAAAAAGTGTTCCAGATGCGTTGGTTGGATGGGTTTCATTAACAGAAATGTCTGGTGTAAGAGCTTTCACTCGACTGTGGAAAATCTAGTAGGTTAAATATGTTTATTCCCTCTTCCACTTAGATGGAAATATGTACGATAACATCTCTGCTGTGTCATATAAACATGATGGTATTTGCCTTAGTTCTAAAGCACTCGTATCTCCAAGGACGTTTTCACCTTGCATGTCCATAGCTATCTGTCTGAAGGATTGATCGGCAAGGAATGTTGAAACTTTATGAAGCTTGTCTGGAATGGTGCTTTCGCAAGATAGACAACAGTCTTTACCAAGTTGAATTTTCTCTTAGAATGGCGGGCACTCGATACTTCCATCCCTTCGTTTTAATATTTATTTCTCGTTCCAAATTCGAAAGACTACATTTCTGATGGCAAGACCGATACTATGTGAGTTGATTTTATCTTGAATAATGCGTGCAATTTTTGTTGCCCTGAAGGTTGCATGCTAGTAAGTATCTTTAGCGTTGAGTGACCTTTTGGTGGCAGCGCTCGGCACACTTCAAAACTTCCTTTCAAAGGCAACATCCTCTGGCAACATTATATTTTTTTTTTCAGTTCCTTGACATTCTTAAGGAAGTGGCTTTGAGAGCATCGTGGTTTTAACAGTTTCCTGGTTACATATATCCTCTCTGAAGCAGACTGATGAAATTACTCATAAAATAACGTAAGCCAGTATTATAACGGAGGCGCGGGGAGTTTTTTTAGTCTGTAAAAGTTCTTTCCGAGCGAAACGTTGCTATTAATAAAGCTTTCTTTGAGCAATACGTCGTTATAATAAAGGCTAACACAGTTTTTTTGTCATATGTCGTTTCTGTTTCCTGCTGCTGCTTCCGCTTCTCTGAACTAGTTTTATTCTTCATGATACAGGATATTCTGTAAATATTAGCTGATTTTGGTCATTTACAAACACCTGAAATCTAAATGGTATATGTCTGAAACCATTTAGAAAACCAGAAGAAAAGATAAAACACAGCTTTATGCATATGTACAATACATCCTCTATTTTCTGAACATAATTCCTGTTTTTGAAGGTAAAATTTGTCTTATAATGTCATCTTAAAATAAGAAAATCTTAACAGAGTTTAAAAGAAAATTGATAGATTTCGTAAGATAATTGTCATTTCTTATCGGCACAATTATTTTTTATGGTATATTTCTTCATGACTTGATAGTTGTATTTATCAAATAAAGCTGGTTTTTGATTGCTTGACAGATCACTCACACACACACACACACACACACACACACACACACACACACACACACACACACACACACACACACATATACACACACACACACACACTCTTCAGTCACAGCGTAGTCAGGAAGTGGAATAGCTTGGGAAGTGATGTAGTGGAGGCAGGATCCATTCATAGCTTCAAGAAGAGGTATTATAAGGCTCATGGCGAAGGGAGAGTGAACCAGAAGCGGCCAGTGAAGAGGCGGGGCTAGGAGCTATGACTCGAGACCCCTGCAACCACAACTAGGTGAGTACAACTGGTGAGTACACACACACCCAACCGAGAGGTGTATTTCTCTTTACGTATTTATTCTTAGATTTTATTTTGCTCCCTATTTTAGGGAGACTTAATAACCCTAGTGTAGTCGAAAGGCTTTAAACCCCATTAAGCAACCATCTGTTTGCCAGTTTTGTATACATTATTAAGAGTATGTCTCTTTTGATATGTGTGCACTGAAAGCAGCAGTGTATATAAATACACCAGTAGGTATATATGTCAGAAAATGTACACTTTAGAGTTAATGCTAATCCCTATATTAGGGAGTAAAGTATCCATGACTTGTGTTGTACAGGTGACATGTAGCCATAATGACCAACAGCCTCTGAATCTAACAGACCAACCATCATGATCATCTACTAAAAGTAAGTAAATAAGAATAAACTATTGTCCGTTTTGCATTTCCAGTCAATGAAAGCTGCTGAAAGCATTACAAAAGATGATAAATGGTTTTGAAAACCGACGAGTTGAAGATTTAGACACTAATGCAACATATGGGAATCTTTATTAAGGAAACGTTTCGCCACACAGTGGCTTCATCAGTTCAATACAAAGCAGAAAGGTGTAAGGAGAGGAGGAGTTTGAGGTAATCAGTCCCTCGGCCTGAACACATCGACTCCAGGCCGAGGGACTGATTACCTCAAACTCCTCCTCTCCTTACACCTTTCTACTTTGCATTGGACTGATGAAGCCACTGTGTGGCGAAACGTTTCCTTAATAAAGACTCCCATATGTTGCATAAGTGTCTCAATCTTCATTACAAAAGATATTGTACTACCAGAATTATTGGGATATTTTGTAAAGGTGTTCACACGTGGATGCCATAATGATGTGTCAGTTCATCCGGTGTCAGATGTTTTGTGGCTTATATTTTTAAAGTGTAAATAGATACCACTTCCCCAAAAAAGGGCACTTTTGTACAGCGTGTAGATTTTATATATTTTTTCTTAAGCCACCTCTTAATAAAACCTGTCTTTCAGTGGCATGGGCGTTTTCACATGCATTACAGTTCGTTAATTTTTGCCCGATTTAAGCTTCAACAAATATGAAATATATTTCCTGTTCATATTAGAGTAGGGTAAGTCTGTGAAAAGGTAACCAGTAGTTACCCGACAATAACCAAATAACATAACCGGGTGGATTAAGTTTGTCAACACAAGTTATATCGTAGTCCATCAGTGGTGTACCAGTACACGGTGTTTACAGTGAAGGCTGAACTTGATACTTACCATAGTACACAGTGGGAGGGTTTAAAGAGGCACTAGGCCTTTGACATTTTTTGGAGTGTCTTGTATTCAATTTCCTTTACATTTAATTTAAATTTGAATTCTATTAACGACTATTTCCTCCTCCTTCGTTCTTGCTTTAGGTGCTTCTACTACGAGGTTATTAGACTTACTCTTACGCTTCTTCCTCTTTTTTTCTTTTTATTGGCTAATCTTCGTTCCCCGTCTTCCTCCTCGTGCCATCAGTAGTCAGCATTCTCAATAAACTTCCTCTCAAGATGTTAAAGATTGGTACACTGCCAGCTATTCACCATCACATTATTCGTTAGAATAATTTTATCGAATTCGCCTTGGTGTGACAGCATGTCCTTTATCTGGTAAATGCTTCCTACTAACTTTTATTCCTCATTATCTTGAAAGAATTCTGCTTGTGCTTGTCAATGAGAAAGAATTATGTTTGTGGTCATGTTGGGAGAGCTTAGGGGATCCCCAGACGCGAGATAAGCTCATGCTCAGTAAGCTTAGGTGTGGCTTGTGTTGATTCCACGCAAGTAAATTCAAATATACATTACAGTAAATGTCTGAAACCAGGAATTACTTGAACTCCCAGTAAATACTCGTCATCACTGCAACCACAGTTATTGCACGTAATACTTTAGGAAATCAGTAACTGTATGGAATTCCTAGATTTAAACCTTATGGTTTACACTTTCTTTATAGAAAGAAAAAGTTAAGAATCAGTGAAATGTGAAATTACACATTTCATGACGTCTTAATACCTTATATCTATTCAGTTGACATAGCAACAGCGCCTGAGAAGGTTATGGAGATGATAATTTCAATCTCGTCCTCCTAAAATAAACCTTGATATATTACTTGCCATTCTAAGCAAATTTAACGATATACGTTATATAAGATAGGTTAAGTAGTGTAAAACATACACACACACACATGTGTGTATATATATATATATATATATATATATATATATATATATATATATATATATATATATATATATATATATATATATATAGGGAGCTCTACACAATGAAAAGCTGTCCCAGACTAAAGTTATAAACTAATGTATATTTGCATATTTTGTCAGGTGTGAAGGATGGTTACGATAACTTCAAATACACATTTTATTACTTCCTGATGCTTCTTCACATACCCCTTAAATATTTCCAGGTGTTCATTACTGTAACCTCACAATTTAAGCTGACATCAAGCGTCAACACAACTACTGTTTTGTCAGATTGGCAAATCCCAGCTTAGAGAAATGCAAGTCAGTGCGTTTAAATGCTGTTGCCCAAAATATCACCGTGACTTGTTGTCTGGAGGTTGTACATGCAGCCTCTGCTCAAGGAGGCACCATAACTGTATAGTTTAGTGTGTTCCCTTCTTCTCCTCTTTTTTTTTTTCTTTCTGCGACTCCTCCTTTTTCAACCTGCTCTTCCTAGTTCTCTTATTCTTTTTTTTCCTTCCCTTTCTCCTGCCATCCTCTTCCTTCTTCCCCCTCCCCTCTCTTCCAGCATCCTCTCCTCTTCTCCCCTTCACCCCTCCTCTCCCTCTCTCCTTTCCCCCTCTCCTTATTCCCTCTACTCATCCTCCTTCTATCTCCCCATCCTCCTTCTATCTCCCCATCCTCCTCCCCTCTCCCCATCATCTTCCCCTCTCTCTATCCATTCTCCTCCCGTCTTCCCATCCTCCCCTTTCCTCATCCTCCCCTCCCTGTACTCCTTTCCCCTCCTCTTCTCTTCTAAACGCTCTACCTGGTCACACGTTGCTGTCTTACTGTAGTACAGTGAGAGCATGATAACATATTTGCCTTCTAAATTAAATCCATAAACAGAGTGATTTATAGAGATACATTTACTAGCGCTTCCAGGAAAATGTACCTAATATTTTCCTATTATGGAATATTTATCTTTCCTTTATAACTGCAATTTTTTGGAGAAAGTGAAAGTAAGCTTTCCATTAAATTTGATACTCTTTTTTTTCATTATATATTTACATACATCAGAGTTTCTTGCCCATATCTGCAGCCCATTCTCAAACTGTGAGTGATAAACGAGTGAGGAAAGCGTAATATACGTTCAGATTTTAACGTCGCTTGTTATTCTTAGCCATCTCGTTGCTAGACGCATCGCGGCCCCCTTTTTTTTTAATTTATTTGTTATTAGATATAAGTTTTCATGGGTTAATGTAACCTAACCTAAATTGGCCTAGGTTAATACAAAGGAAATAAGATTTGGACAATAAACTGGAAGCGTGAAGAAATGGACTTTGTGTACCACGTCAATAAATAAGCGGAACAAATAGAGGATACATTATCTGACCGACCTTGTATATTCCTCATTTCTGTTTTCAGTCCCTGCCAGTCTTATCAAAGTAAACTTTATCACAGTCCTTTTTAAATTATTTTGTGAGCACTTGAGTCTTCTGTAATTTTTTGTGAGCACCTTCATGTTATCATAAACGCTCACAAAATATTTAGTGATATTTAGGCTACCGAAAGTAATCTTTATAGTTACTGTAGTTATAAAAAAGATAAACGAGTCTGCTTTTATAAATAACATTACAAACTTTAACAATTACCCTGAATAATGGATGCAATGAGTGATTGTTTTCACAGGTTAATACTTCAAGCTTACCTAGAGGCAGGCAACTCTACACAGGTGACATCACTGTTATTTTATACACAATCACATCCTTCGTGTGTTGTGTCTATCTGTCTAGCACGAATGATTCAAGCTAGAACGTTCCCCTGAACTAATCTCCTTGGATTTCCTAATAATTTCTGCAACATTGCAAGCTCTTGTTGATGTGGTGATTGCAATACGAAAATCCTAAAGCTATCATTCAACTCCCCCTGTGGTTGTTTTACATATATATATATACAGTGGTACCTCTACTTAAGAGCAAAATTCGTTCCAGTCGGCTATTCAAGTGCCGATACCGAAGGAATTTTTTCCCATAAGAAATAATGAAAATTAGGTTAATCCATTTCAGACCCCCAAAAATACACTTACAAAAGCACATACAAAAATACACTTACATAATTGTTCGAGTTGGAGCTGCTCGTAAGTAGAGGTACATGATTATATATATATATATATATATATATATATATATATATATATATATATATATATATATATATTCAACTGATCTGGCGACGGAGACTCGACCCTACGAACTTTGACAGGAACGCTGCTTACGACCGTAACTGACAAACTTGATCAGCTCACAGTGATCCATGACCAGCTCAGGCAGTGGTTACAGCTTTCATCTCATCCTGCATCATCGACACAACTAGAGATTTTTACAATGCTAGGAATTGCAAGAGCAGGCGAAATATTACAAACACTGATCTCTGGCCGACGGAGACTCGACCTACGAACCTTGTGACAGGAACGCAGTGCTTTACCGACCGTACACACTGACCAATACCTGGCATCCAGCTCACGCTAGATGTTGATCCAAGGCACCCAGCTTTCAGGCAGGTGGCTTACAGCTTCATCTCATCCCTGCATGCATCGACACAACTAGAGATTTTTACAATGCTAGGAATTCGCAAGAGCAGGCGAAATATTCACAAACACTGATCCTGACGAGACTGACCTGTACAGGAACGCAGCACGATGGACCATCTTGCAGCCCGCGAGTTGACAGGACCAGCTTCAGGCAGGTGGTACAGTTTCATCATCCGCATGCATCGACAACTAGAGATTCTGCAGAATTGCAAAGCAGAATTCAACTGATCTCGAGACTGACGACTGACGGAACGCAGCTTCGCGCACTGACAACCTGGCATCCAGCTCAGCGATGTGATCTCTCAAGTGCCTCCGATGACACGATTTCCTAGGATCGGCAAACCAGTTGCGAGATAGCGAGAAGATCAGCACTCCGCAGCCCGCATGTGATCAGCACCCTTGCAGCTATCATATGAGATACAACTAGAGTTTACGCTAGAATCGCAAGAGCAGGCGAAATATTCAGATGAAAGCTGAAGCCACCTGCCTGAAAGCTGTGCCTTGATCAACATCTAGCGAGCTGATGCAATATTGGTCCAGTGTGGTACGGTCGAAAGCACTGCGTTCCTGTCACGGTTCGTAGGGTCGAGTCTCCGTCGCCAGAGATCAGTGTTTGTGAATATTTCGCCTGCTCTTGCGAATTCCTAGCATTGTAAAAATCTCTAGTTGTGTCGATGCATGCAGGGATGAGATGAAAGCTGTAAGCCACCTGCCTGAAAGCTGGGTGCCTTGGATCAACATCTAGCGTGAGCTGGATGCCAAGGTATTGGTCCAGTGTGGTACGGTCGGTAAAGCACTGCGTTCCTGTCACAAGGTTCGTAGGGTCGAGTCTCCGTCGGCCAGAGATCAGTGTTTGTGAATATTTCGCCTGCTCTTGCGAATTCCTAGCATTGTAAAAATCTCTAGTTGTGTCGATGCATGCAGGGATGAGATGAAAAGCTGTAAGCCACCTGCCTGAAAGCTGGGTGCCTTGGATCAACATCTAGCGTGAGCTGGATGCCAAGGTATTGGTCCAGTGTGGTACGGTCGGTAAAGCACTGCGTTCCTGTCACAAGGTTCGTAGGGTCGAGTCTCCGTCGGCCAGAGATCAGTGTTTGTGAATATTTCGCCTGCTCTTGCGAATTCCTAGCATTGTAAAAATCTCTAGTTGTGTCGATGCATGCAGGGATGAGATGAAAGCTGTAAGCCACCTGCCTGAAAGCTGGGTGCCTTGGATCAACATCTAGCGTGAGCGGGATGCCAAGGTATTGGTCCAGTGTGGTACGGTCGGTAAAGCACTGCGTTCCTGTCACAAGGTTCGTAGGGTCGAGTCTCCGTCGGCCAGAGATCAGTGTTTTGTGAATATTTCGCCTGCTCTTGCAATTCCTAGCATATATATATATATATATATATATATATATATATATATATATATATATATATATATATATATATAGTATATATATATATATATATATACATGTGCTGAATAGGTAAAACTGGTCATTTAGCAAGAACTCATTTAAAATTAAGTCCTTTCTAAAATTTTCTCTTGTACATTTAATTTTTTTTTTCATTTATGTTGATATAAAAATTAATTATTTTGTACCAAAAGAACCTTAGGAAACTTTCCTAACCTTATTATAACAAGCGCAGTTTAATTTAGCCTAATCCAACTAGTAAATATATTTTACATAAGTTTATAATAATTTAATAATAAACACAATGAAATATATTTTTTTCGTTATGTTCAGAAGGATTTTTGCGAAATTATTGCATACACAAATTTTCGCTTGCTCTATTCGGTAAGAAGTGCGTTGCTATTTACGCCAAAATCTCACATTTTACGTATTCGGCATGGGCACGTATATATATATATATATATATATATGTCGTGCCGATTAGGTAAAACTTGCTATTTTGGCTTAAATAGCAACGCTCTTCTTGCCATATAAGACAAGCGAAAATTTGTGTATGCAATATTTCGCAAAATCATTCTGAACCTAACGAAAAATATATTTCATTGTGTTTCTTTATTATTAAATTAATGTTAACGTATCTAAAATATATTTAGTTGGGTTAGGCTAAATTAAATTGCGCTTGTTATAATAAGGTTAGGTAGGTTTTCAAAGTTTCTCTTGGTACAAAATTATAAATTTTTACATTAACATAAATGAAAAAAATATATCTTTAAACGTATAAGAGAAAATTTTATAAAGGACTTAATTTTAAATGAGTTCTTGCTAATTGACCAGTTTTACCTAATCGGCACGACATTTTTTTTTTTATATATATATATATATATATATATATATATATATATATATATATATATAATATGGTGAGAGGAAACCCAAATGTTGACACACACACTGACGTCCTCTTCAGCAGAATGCACAAGTGAGAGGAGCAGGAGCAGGTCAGTTGCTATTTCGAGGATCTATAACCTCGAAGATGAGGATAATAGGATTTCTGGGAAAATCTTGAGGTTTCTGAGGCTGGTCGAGTAATTTCTTCCCCTAACCTATTCGCCCCTATTCAACGAACCCAAAAAAAATATATAATCAACCTTTGAAAATATGTGGCTTCTTTGCACCAACCACAGAGGGTAATTAGCGGCTTGAGAAGACTCATAAAGCAGAGGGAAGGCCGTTGACCTTCTCTGTAACCTTGGATGGTGGAGTCATCTCTTAGTATTTACACGGCGGCGCTAGTGGGGCCCAACAACACACTATTCACTGCTTGCCAGGCAACCACACGCAGAACTGAGGCGTATTTGCCAACGTGCAGGGATAAAAATGGTGCGAAAAGCTAAAGAAATTTAGATCAGGATTTTTTATACATTTTTTTTAGCTCAGCACACTACCAAGCGGTTATAGTGTTTATTTAGTGCATGGTTGGTAGCTGGAGGGATTCCTGCATACTTTTCCCAGTACGCTGTGAAATGTAAGCTTTAGAACATGGGGGACTTGACCTGACCTTCGCTCTCTACTGACCTGTTCGCCTTATCCATCTTATATTTTTTCATTTGATCTCTATTCACCTCTTCAACATCCCTGGCTTCTGGATTGCTTCCCATTTCTTTTACAGTCGGGACTTTGATCCTGGCCCATGACTGACCATTTTGGTGGCTGGTAATAAATAAAAGTTACAGAATAGTGGCTGAGACAATTCACAGCCACCCAAAAAGTGGAAATAACTAGATGATCTTGTCCTTCGTCCTAATAGCATTAACGTAAAGCTCCAAAACTCCATATAGTTTCCATTTTCAATTTGTGAATTAGTTCCACAAAATTTAACTGTTTAAAAATATATCTGATGCCTGACTCACTAAATCAGCTTTGCTGACTAAGAATGTGAAAGCTGGTTTGCACAGAGCAATGTGTTTTTTCTTTAAAGGAAATAAAGTAGATTTACAGAATAAGCTAAAGGTTTTATTCTAGCTTGTTCATGAAAGTTTCCCCATATACAATTTATGTTAAAGAAGAAAAAATATATACGTGTATCGAAGACACATATACTAACATGTGCAACGAATGGCATAGTATCGGTAAATAACACAAACGTTTATAAAATATTTAGCCTGACTCTGTCGTCTGGAGGCCTTAGGTCTAAGACTTTTCTCATTGCAACATCCAGCAAAAAATCAGCAAGCATTGTAGGATTGTTTCCATTACTGCAACATCTTGATGGAAGCTTCTCGTCATTCACATCAAACAGGCAAGTGGAGAAACGCAGTTTGGATGAGATGGTGTAGTTAAGCCGTTGGTTACTTGCAGTTGTTGCGGTTGAAATCTTTGTCTGCCAAGAAAACATGTTGAAGAAGTTCTTGAACGAACTTCAAGCTACTCCACATCATTCTTTGCCATCTGAAAATCATTGTCAACCATAAACAGACAGATGTGTGGATTATAGTTTCGCAGCTGCTGCGAGTACTGCTGTGGGAAGCTGCTACGAACGCTGCCGGAAATAAAGGACAAGAAAAAAATTACCCTTCAAGGGAAGAAGTGCCTTGACGTTGGTGAAGCGCTCTTGATCCAAAGAATTGAGCCGAATCGGCACTTGGCTTGGATCAGACCTGATTGCCGCCCATTCTCCAGGAACTATATGACTCGTACGGGTTTAGCTCTTAAGCATAAATATAATAACAGTAACTGAACTCAAAATGGGGAAAAAAAGCCGAGATTTCTAGAAAAAAACAAAGGATGGAGAAACTAGAGGTGAACGTCCTTGAGCGTTTACCATTTTCAATTTTCTCTGGTCAACAACATTGTGAAGGATATATGAGTAATGTTGGATGTCTGGACCCAGGGATGTTCTCCTTCCTCTGCTATTCTTTTGTGGTCACACACCAACGCCAGTGACATGCAGATTTGGACGTTTCCTAGTTATATTCAGACACCGCGTTGTCAGACTTGTCGACGCCATTTTTAATTGCTTATTTGTGGTTGAGCTGTATGACCAATACTAGTTTAGGGCTTTATTTTATATT